>CAKNYM010047899.1:0-33788 GCA_932195095.1 Andricus curvator
CATTTTTCACATAAAACCAATACTTTCTCATTATGATGAGAATGTAAAAATTATAATTGCCCACATATGTATTTAAATTTCGGTATTTACATTAATTCGGTATTTTTATTTTTTGTCAATTTGTGTGTTAAGAAGTAAAATTTCTCATCTCGAAAAGATCTACAAATTTTATTTTAACCATTTCTTCATAAGATGCATATTTTTTGTTTTAATCGTAAAAATGTTAGTATAAATTTACAAAATTCAAAAAAAGAAACGAAAATGAATATTTTAAGCCAAACAATGCATGATATGAAAAAAAGTCAAGAGAAGAAAAACGTTTCTTCTTGAAAGCACTATAAGACTGTCATAACAACTTTTTGAATTTTCTTGAAAAATCAAACATTCAAATTTTGAGATAAATAACGCGATATACGATAGAAAGTTGAGATATCAAAATTGTTGCTTTTACCAAGACCTGTAAACTTTTCTATGAACTTTTTTTGGTAGGAGGCATAGTTAGCTTTTTAAGTATGGAAAATAGTATTGGAATATTTTAATTTTATTTTTTGAGCCAAACGACGCGAGATAAGAAAAAAATAGTTAAAAAAGTAGAATTAGTGCTTTTAAAAGGTCAAATAAAATTGCTCTTAAACGTTTCTTTATCGGACCAATCGTAAATCAAGATAATTTTTTAAATCGTCTTTTTAACTATTTATTGGTATATATTATACGGTGAGCGCAGAAAATTGAGCGCAAAGCGCGAATATTATGATGAGAATGTATACCTTAAGGCGCTTCGTCAGGCTTGATTTTTAACCCATGTATTACAAATGACATGTTTCCTCCTACAAGGATGAATTGTTCGACATAATATTTTAACCACATAATCTTAATGGCATAATACACAAAAAGAAAGTCTCCTTTTTTTGAAAAATGGGGGGTCGCTTGGGGGGTGGTCGCTCTCGTGAAGTTGAATGAGTAGAGGTCGGTGGTGGTGTTAAATTCCCATCTGGCAAAATAGCATTAAAATTAAATTAAATTAAATTAAATAGCAATTTAATTAATAAATTAATAAATATAAACTTTTTTTCAATCGAAAATGTGCTTCATTCATGCACCTGGAAACGAGCAATCCGCCACCGGGAAAGTACCCACGGTGAACCGAAAACAGGCGCTCCGAATTTGAAAGGCACATCAGGATATTATAGCGTGAAGTTTTTCGACGATACTTGAACCCAGGGGGTCGGTCGTAACTCATCCGACCTTCCCATTATTAGAGCGTTACACGATTCGAGCTGGTTGAACGAAATTGATAATTATTAAAATATTAAGAAATTGAATTTTGATATGCTGCATTAGATTCATTACATAATGACGAGACGATTAAAAAAAGATAGAAAAAAATCGGTTAACCCGTTCAATTTCTGTTGGGAGTTTTGGTAATTTTGCATTTTATTTAAGATTACCTTAAATATTGAGAATACTGACTGATTTTCCTAATCCTTTTTTTCCATTTTTTTTCCAATTACATCATTTTCAAATTTTATCAGGTAATAAAAATTTCATTGATCCATGATTAATCAATTCATTATTATACAACTGAGTAATAAGAAGTGTTTAATCAATTGATTGACCGAACAATTACTTGATGGAGTAATTTTTAATTAATTAATTGACAATTTCTGCATTCAGGTGTGTCTCCATTGAAGGCGGGTAAACTAGCTAAAACCGCCTAAACTATGCTTTTGTTTACATAATGTGTTTCTAAAATAAACAAATTATACCATACAACAAATTTTCATGATCAAACATGGTCCTGTTGATAAAATCAAGCAATTTCAACTTACAAATATACTTCGCAAGCAAAATTTCCAATATGCTTACATTTTGTTAATATAATTTGTTTATAACAATATATTCGATATCGTGTACATTATTTATATTCTTCGGATACTTCGACATTCATTTTTGTCTAGAATGGGATTAATTACGTCACTGATTTGAAGATAGAAAATAATAATTAAAAAATGTCTCATTTTCTCTCTTTGCTTACCCAGGAAACAAAAATCCATTCACTTTCTTTGAATGGGTTACGAAGTCGTTTGAATAGCGCATCTGTCACTGGAATTCCAGATTGAGGCCGATTGGTTTTTAACAGAATTTTGCGCGTTATTATTTTTTTGACAGACTTATAGGCCACAAAAGCCTTCACATCCTCTAGAACTAAAATAGCAAAGGGAATCTAGTAGCCTTGCGGATGATTTCTCTTAATCTATCAATAATTTCTAAATTTTAAAAATCATGTGAAATATGGCAGCCTAACCTGAAAAAAATCGGTCTTATTCAAAAAGAGGTAAACCGATTCAATATGACTTTGATTGAAATGGACATTGTAGTACATTGCAGATTCGAAGCCATTCGAGAAACTGACCGATTCACATAGTCGCAAACCAATTCAGTTTTAAAAATCTCAATCTGCAAATGACAGATACGCAATTCACGGAGTCGCCTTTTCAATGGTTTCTTCTTTCCTGGGTATTTATACAAAAAGTAGAAAATGAGAAAAATTAAAAAATCTAATCCATGGACGCTCTTGTGCAACTATCGCTGATCACTTCTGAAAAAAATTGAAAATCGGTTAAGAATTGCAGGCTTTAGGTAATTTTGAATAGTAAATTCCCGATTCAGCTCAGCGTGCGTTGCCCAGCCGCCGCAATAGAGAAGCAAAGGTAGTCGTCCTTTAAAAGCGAAGTGATAATGCTGCTAAAAAAGGATAACAGGGACCAACAAGCGAAAGAGCAGCACAATGGAGGATGTCAAAGCTTCGCGCAAATTAAGAAATTTAATGCATGTCTAATTACTTAATGCATGTCTAATTAATTAATGCATGTCTAATTAATTACCTAATTTAGAAATTCAATCGTCGATCGCTCTAAGAAATTCCCAAACTCTGAACCTTTCTGCATTAAGCACCTATGCATGCAATTTACGTTTACAATTTTAGGATAATGTATATATATATATATATATATATATTGTAACCCAAAACTTTAGTGAGGTTAGCTATAGCGGACGATATGTCGTCATCGACCCAGTAAAAGAAAATATTCGAGATAAAACTAAGTGAATGGGATTACACGAGATAGAGAATGAGACTTGATTTCTAATACAATGAAGTATTTATTCAAAATAAACCTATTCTAGCTCTGATACATAAAGGTTTCCTAAATCCTTGCCTATTCTTAACACTAATTATCGCTCATTATGATCAAACGATGCACGCAGGTAAGAATTTAAACTCTAGTTATGAGCCTGCGTATCTATTTTATTTCTACAATGTCTCGGATTCAAGGTATAACTATAAAGGTAGATTCTATCTCATTAAGTGACGTCAAATCAATGTTTAAACTGACCCACGCTAGGGCTGCGCGCAAACATAATATCTGTGATTAACACTATAAAATTAATTCATATAATTCAAAAACGTAGAAAATATCATCTTAAATCCAATAATAATCTTTGCTTAAGGAAGCGATTCCAATAATAAATTTAAATTGCCATTATTATAGTCCCACGCGAGGGATACGCGATTTATTGATAAAAGATAAGATTTAAAATAAAACTTAAGGCTCTTTGGCACACAAATCGATTTTGAATTTAAAAATGAAACCAACGGGTTAATTTTCCCACGCGAGGGATGCGCGAATAAAAGGAATATAGAACAAAAGAACCAAAATTTATTGCACTTTGGCAAATACTTTTTATATTACAAGATATATTACACAGAGTGACGTATTAGTCAGACAAACTCTACAGAGTTTTGAAAAAGGGAGATTCCTTTGAGAAAGTCGCTTTTCGAGCGGAAACAGGTTGTAGCCAGGCGCAGGTAGCCTTTAAGTCAGGCCTGTCCAAGTAGGGGAAAACTGCTCATTCGCCACATGTTCGAGTTCCACCACCACTTCCCTCTTCTCAGGTCCAGAGGCTTGGGGGGTGGTCGCTCTCGTGAAGTTGAATGAGTAGAGGTCGGTGGTGGTGTTAAATTCCCATCTGGCAAAATAGCATTTTTCCCCTACTTGAACAGGCCTGCTTTAAGTGACGCAATGGTCAGATTTCAAATCACAGCAAGAATACAGTGCTTTCAGAAAAGTTGCACCTTGAGTTTCAACCAGGAATTACTACCTGGACAAGAGTTGGGAGTAGACTCCGCTCTTCTCGTAGTAGTTTATGGCGATTATTGAGATAAGCCTAAGCTGGCAAGAATGATTTGTCGCCTGTATTCTTACTTTTGAGATTTAATTTTTAAAAGATAAGGGATTAACCCTGTCAATACACAAACAGAAATTCGCAGTCAAATAATAGCTATAATAGCTTGCACACCTTTGTGAGTGTTACGACCCAATTCACATAGCTACATAAAATTCCCTGCGCTCATGAATTAACGTAGCATCAAATATTATTTCATGCTTGTAACATTGATCAATTGATGGTTGGCAGGGATCGGACGGAAAACGCATTTAATTTAATTCGATTCGATTTAACTGAGTAACCTTTAAGACTGCATATCCCTCTATACAAATTTCCACTTGTGCATCCCGCAAGGTAAATTATTCTCTGAAGAGTTCAATTTATATGAATCTTGAATATGTCTGCCGCAGTTTAAACATCTTTCATGAATAATTGTGAATTCATAAAAGTGGTAGCTTAAATTGCTTTTAATGGAGCCTGTTCAACAACTCAAGTCCAATGACACAGACTGGATTGAGCGTTGGGAGGACATTGAAAGTAGCCCTTACCACCATATTTTGGAAAATCACCCTTAAGGAAACCCTAGGAAGAAGGATAAGGTTGTTATTCCCATCTGCACGAGTGACGATACTTTCTAGGATGCGCAAGCTTTCAAACCGGAAGTAATTTGCAGCCAAAAATTGTTGAGAGATGAAATTTTCTTGGGACCTGATTTCTACAAATGCCAAGGATTCAATGTGATTTAACGCGACCCCATTAATGTCCATGACTGCCATCCATAAATTTGCCAATATTTTATTAAAATTTCGTTGAGCGGTGGGTTCACTTAAGCGCGAACAGGAATTGCATACGTTAGCCCGTTGAGTTTTCTTGGCTAATTCTTTTATTTTTCTTCAGCGAATTCACGAGGTGACCTGTAAGCCTAACTCTCTAAACTGTTTGCCCCCTTGATTATCCAGGAGCTTTCTTTTTAACTGTTAATATCGCTCTGTTCTCTTTCACTTTTATAAATTAAGCATCATTTTAATTCATCCAGGTGCAGTGTTGAGATTAAAATTCAGCTTAATTTGCCTAGCTTTTAATTTTAATTTTAAAAGTCAACGTGAGTTTAGGACTCACGGAAATGTTAATTTACTTTTTAAAATCTAGTTAAATTTTGACTTGGTTGATAATTTTATACCGATTTTATTTAGATATAATCGGACACTTTGGGCATCAGGCGGCCTAGTTTCCAAGTCTTAGCCTGGTTGAGAAGTCCGCCATGATTGCCAGGTGTCAAATCTCATCGATAAAATCGGCAAAGTTGACCGTACTCAACTCCAGAATGGAGCCCCATTCACTAACTTCCTGCCCTAAGGAGCATTGATCTTCAATTTCCGGGTAGGATCCCGGTTGATAGAAGAGCTTTGCTCAGGCACGTTGTAAGTGAACTGACGCCAATTTGAAGTTGGGTAAGTCAGAATTTAAAGTTTTTTTTGCATAGAGAAACAATATGAGCAAATAAGAATTATAATTTATAATAATAAAAAAACCTTGCTTCACTCTCCTGTATAATCCTCCCTAGGTGAGATTGCAGTTCGGTGGTCGCATTCGCAAGCGTCGAGTTGGTGCGTTCCCAGGTAATCTGGGTAGATTTCGGAGAACCCCGTTCTCCAACTCAGCTGAATCGCAAGTGTCGTTTCCTTCGCGTCTCATCGATCGAGCGATCCCCTGGATCCCCTGGATGCTCGGTCTCGCTTGTCTCCCTACTCTTGGGGGTCTGGTTGCGCGCGCGTTTATCGATTGCCCGCTTGCCTTACTGACCTATATCTCTTCATAAGGATTTCGTGTTCCTGTCTCGCAATTTCTTATCGCTGTCCCTTTTCTTCTTATCGCAACAGCTGATGGAGAGACTTTGTCGGTTTTCCCGCTAGTCAGCTGACATATATTTGTTTCCTTTTATCAGCTGGTGCGGTGACGAGTTGAACCGCCTCAATGCCCCCCAAATTAGGAAATTTTTTAATTTTTTAAATATTTGCTAATTTCCCTTAGCGCGTAGACTATTGTAAATATGAATTGCAGAGAATTGATTCTGATATTGTGATAGGGCAACCGAGTGTTGTCTGTAGGCGTAACTATTTTGTACGTTGAATCAAAAAAAAATTTTCCTCGTGAGCGCGGGTACCAATGCCCCCCCAAACAAATGTGTTTAAAAGAATTTTAATAAGATTTGTTTCTACTTTATATTTCGTTTATTTAACTTTTAGTTTTGTTTTATATTATTTTTCATATTCGTCTTAAAGTCTCGTTGGTTCAGATGCTCACCAATAACCGATTTGCAATTTATTTTCTCTTGGTCAGCTAGCTGCTGTTTTTGTTTTCTTTTTCTACTTAGGGTTTCCTTTTCTAATTTCGCATTAGTGGTTCCGTTCTTATGATTATGTTCCTTATTTATTTGTCGGCGGTTTCGCACGGGCTTAGCCTATATACGCTTATTTTCTACTTACAATTTTAATCTCCTGATTTTCTAACTACAGGTTTGGTTTCTTAATCTAGTGTCTCTTTTTGGTTCTATTTGTATCTTTTCAACTTTTTTTTTAATTTCTTGGTTTCCTTTTTCTTTTGTTTCTCTTCATTTGGCTCATTTTGCCCCTTCCATTTTAACCATTTTTTAATAGTTAGGCTTATTTTGCCTTGCTTATTTTTAGCTCTATTTTGAATTGTTTGGCTCATTTTGCCCTTGCTTATTTTACTAATCGTAACTGACTGAATTTTGACTCATTTTGGTCTCGCTTATTTTAATTCCTATATCCAATTACTTGGCTCATTTTGCCTTATTTACTTTTCTAGTTACTAATTACCTAGCTTAAACTTTTTCTTTATTTCATACTAAATTTCGCTTCTGTTTATTTCTTGGATATGCTTCTATTTTCTATTTCTTATATAATTAACAAATGATCTCTCTTTTCTTAAACTTCTATTCGCATGTTTTCTTTGAATTCCTATTCCTGACTATGTGTATAAACACTCGTAGTGTTACATTTTTGAACATTTCTCTAACCTATGCTTAACTTATGACCATGCTTAAAAGTGTACCATATTATGTTTGAGACTATTCCCATCTTCTTCTCTTACAATAATTAATTAGATCTTGAGTGTGGTAATGTCTTTCGTTTTCCTTTTAAATTCGAATCCCGATGATTATGTTTCCTTGTCAAATATCCATAGTATGGACAGAACTCATCTGTTCTTTATATCTTGGGCCGTTCCTTGTTGTGAAGAAAGTCCGGTGGTCTTCCTGGGTGCTTTCCCTACATTTTCACTTGGATGGGTGGATTGTAGGGTGGCTTAGCGGGAAGTTTCAGCCACTTTTTCCAAATCAATCTTTGATTTTCACTCCATGTATGATTTTCAATGTCTCCCTGTGAAGATTCATTATTCCATTGATGAATAGGCTGCCCATTTTTTGTTTGTAAATATGTGTTTGGAAGCATAAATGGCCCTATTTTGTTTCCATTGATAATATTCGTTCCACTTGAAAACATGATGTAGCAATAATATAATAATAATACTATGATGCAATAGCACTTAGCTTCACTTAATTCATGAGTTTTAATTTCAGGCTTCCTAGGCTTAGAAGGTGAATTTCCCAATTTTATATATATTATTAATTTGCTCTTCGATTCATGCATCGAGTAGAGTTTTTCAATTTCGTTGATGACATCTATGGTGTCTAGAATTGCAGTCGTGTTTCCTTCCAGTGTGGATGTATTATCATTAAGATCTTTGGAAATATTCTTCCTAGAGCCATCTATTCTACTTTTATTCCTTTTAGACATACGCATTTGTGATTCATCTTGAGTAGCCCATGGAATTAATGCTTCAACATTCACTGCTTCGAGCTGAAGAACGGAGTTTTTTCTCTCATAATTTTTCTTTAAATTGACAATTTCAACGCTGCCATCATCTGTAGATTCGCGCCTAAGAGTACTGGCGACAGACATTCCACCTACTTTTAATTCATCACAGAAGGATAATTTTTGAGAACATAAATACAGAAAGCCTCTTAAATACATCAGTACCGCATATATTCTCACTAAGAATAATCTTTTATCGCTTATTTCTAATTCGCGTTTGTATACAAAAATTTGACCTGGTTTCTTTGACAATACATTTTTATAGCGCTGAATCAGCTCGTAGAACCCCTCCTTTTCATCTATGTCCAGTACTGTGCATTGGCCGATTTTTTCTTTGATTTAATTATCAGTTATATCGAATTTAAATTGAGCATTGTCGCAATTTTCAGTATTATTAATTTCTTTCACAATATTCGGATAGGGTTTTTTTTCTACAAAGTATTTTTCTAAACATTCTAAATATTTTTCTTTTTGAGAGTCTTCTTGATCAAACATTATTCTTATTCGTTTTGGGTTTTCTTCCCATAATTTTATTTTAATTGTTTTATTTTCATTTTCAATTCGATCGTATTCTCATCGAAGTCTATTTTACTTCTTAATCTTTTTAACAAGTCAACTCCTATTATACATTCTTTATTTAGTTTAGATACTACTAAGAAAACGTATTTCCCTTCCCGATTGCTCATTTTAAAATTCACATATACTTGATTTTTTAATCTTACTGGTCTTCCCCCACTGGCCCCTACAATACACGTGCCTACTATTGGTAACAACTCACATTTTTTGAAATTTTCTCTATTATTCTCAAAGAATGATTCTGAAATGCACGTGACTTCGCTGCCCGTGGCAATTAATGCCCTAGTGTTTACATTTTGTACGCTCATTTGCAGTACTGGACACTTATCTAAATTCTTTACTACGCAAGTCTAGCGGAAGAGGTTTTGTCGTATTTTTGGGCCCCGTATTTTCCTCTATTATGCACAATTTTACCAAACCGAGGCTTGAGCGTTTCCCGACTCATTTGGCCCATTTCCGGCTTCATAATTCGGACTACTTTTATTTACATTTTTGTACGAGTAAGTTTTACCAGAGTGTCCAAATTCCGGACTTACAGCTTCTGGTTTAAAGTTATCACGCTTATACACGCCATTTTCTACGTTCCCATTACCGTACTTGGGGATAGCCCCCGTGTGGTTTCTAGAATTCGTGGTAGCAGGATCAGTTACCCATTGCCCATTTTTGTGTTCATAATTTGGATTCCGACCATCAAAGTATTTATTTTTCGAGTCCCTATTTTGGGTTTCTTGATTTTCCCTATAATAATTATTCTCCCGATTTTGATATCCCCGATTTCGATTTTCATAATTTCCCTTGAAATGATTTCTACTGTCTGATTTATCATTTACGTCGGGATTTTCTCTCCTAATATTTTTGTCTCCATAGTTTCTTTTCTCCTGACCATAATAATTTCGATAATTGTCGTGGTCATAAGATTGATTTTGATATCCTTGATCATTAAAATCCCTATTTTCACGGTTGTATCGACCATTTTCAAAATTGTCTCTGTGATGGTCGTTCTCGAAATTTTGATTTTGATATGCACGTGAATTTTCACGAGGCTGATATCGGTTATAATTTTTATAGTTATTACGGGTTTCTCCTCTGTTATTATGATTTCTCTCATTCGAGTAGTAATTATCATATACTGGGTTTTCTCGCGGTGAATGGTATCCCCTGTTATTTAATGGTCCCGATTGATCCATGCTATCCAAAAATTCTATAAACTCTTCGCAGGTTCGCATATTTCTAATCCTAAAGCCGGCTCTGACCTCTTCGGTAAAATGTCTCGATAGACTTACAATTATTTCATAATCAGAGGGTGGTGGGATTAGGTCTCTCGCTTGATTAATCATCTTAGTTGCGTACTGAGAACTAGTGAGTTTTCCTGGTATGAAACACCCATACTGCAGATTTTTCCCGATCTCGAATCTTTTATCTTGGTTCCAATATTTATTAATAAATTTCGTTGTAAAAGAGGAGTCATGTTTTCTAATATCAGCCGCCCTAACATATATTTCTAGGTCGTTTAAAAACATCATTGGTCGTTCTCGACCCGATCCCGAAAATTTAGGTACAGGATAATTTTTTAACCAAGGTGATTTGACACTAGTTATCCCTATATTCCAATCGATTCTAGCCTCTAGCATATTCTGATTTTCTTCGAGTTCACTCAGCCTTTTTTGATTTTTCATGTTTGCAACAATGTCATTTCCGTGATTAACGTGAATTTCCTCTGTTACGCGTATCAGAGTGTCAACCTTTTTCTCTACATCTACATTACTCTCCTCTAGATATTTCGCTTGAGCTTCACAGTTTTGTTTTCTTTCATCGATCTTGAAAATTATTTTATTGTTAAGAGTTCTTGAAGTTGAGTCCAACTGGCTGGCTAATTTATTTTCAGCTTTTACCGACAATTCTCTAATTTTTCGCACGATAGTTGTTATTTTATTTTGACTTCTAATACTATAGTTCAAATTCGCCTGAAGCTTTTGAATGTCTTTCATGAAATCCTCTAACATTTTATCAGTGTCCTCGGTTTCAATTTCTTCCAATTGGGTCTCAAATTCAGTAGCTCTTTCAATCCTATTGCGTATAATATCTAATTCATCGTTCGTTTCTAATTCTGCATTCGTGGCATCTAAATCATCGAGCATTAGCAAATCATTTTGGTCATTGTGTCCAATTCTTTGTTCCGAATTTTCAAAATCAGTTTCTTCTAGGGTCCCATTTGTTTCTAGAATTTCTTCAAAAGAACTTAAAAGCACAGATTTAGATAATTTTATTTTCTCATTGAGTTTCTCCTGAGATGTATCGTTGTTATTTTCTTGGTTATCCATTTTTGTAAATTTTAATTTTAATTTTTCAAATGTTGAGAATTTTTTATTTAGGTTTACTTATAATTCTTGTTTTTAATTACCTTATTATTAGTGATCTAGGAAATTTGTTTTAGAAGTTCACTTTGTAATTTTATTTTCGTACTTCAATTCAGTTTGGTTTCTGAATTACCAAATGCGATTTTAAATTTAGTTAGGTCGGAGTTTCCACTTATTCCGATATTATTTTAATATTTTGATTTTATTTTAATTTAGGGGCTGTTAAGTATGACTTTGATTCAAATTAAATTGGAGTTTTCATTTATTGCGATTTATTTTCACATTTTAATTTTATTTCAAATCAAAGATTGTCAAAAGTGACTTTGATTTTAATTAAATTCAACCAATGTTGATTTATTGGTCCTCTTTGTATTATCGCATTGGTTGCGTTGACTTTACTTCCAATATTATGATACCGATTCCCCGGCGTTCATGCTCTCTGATTTACAACCTTATTAATTTCGGTAATGTGTTTCGGCGTTCGCGTGACGTGGATCACCGCGGTCGACGTGACCTCCCTTCTACGCGAATTTCTATCTCAAACGTACACGGCTATTTTGACCATACGTGATCACGCTCCAGCAATCCTATATCGCTTCCAAAAACTCAAAGTGTCCCACCAGGGGTACAAGTTGTAACATTGGTCAATTGATGGTTGGCAGGGATCGGACGGAAAAATGCATTTAATTTAATTCGATTCGATTTAACTGAGTAACCTTTAAGACTGCATATCCCTCTATACAAATTTCCACTTGTGCATCCCGCAAGGTAAATTATTCCCTGAAGAGTTTAATTTGTATTAATCTTGAATATGTCTGTCGCAGTTTAAACATCTTTCATGAATAATTGTGAATTCATAAAAGTGGTAGCTTAAATTGCTTTTAATGGAGCCTGTTCAACAACTCAAGTCCAATGACACAGACTGGATTGAGCGTTGGGAGGACATTAAAAGTAGCCCTTACCACCTTATTTTGGAAAATCACCCTTAAGGAAACCCTGGGAAGTAGGATAAGGTTATTATTCCCATCTGTACGCGTAACGATATCCTTCAGGATGCGCAAGCTTTCAAACCGGAAGTAATTTGCAGCCAAAAATTGTTGAGAGATAAAATTTTCTTGGGACCTGATTTCTACAAATGCCGAAGACTCGATATAATTCAATGCAACCCCGTTGATATTCATCTTTCCAACTAATCAACGAACTAATATTTAATTAAAATTTGTCAAAGAGGTGGGCTCACTCAAGCGCGAACAGGGATTGCGTACGTTAGCCCGTTGAGTCTTCTTGATTAATTCTTTTATTTTTCATCAGCGAATTCACGCGGTGTCCTGTAAGCCTAACTCTCTAAATTGTTTACCCCCTTGATTATCCAGGAGCTTTCTTTTTGACTTTTAATATCGCTCTGTTCTCTTTCACTTTTATAAATTAAGCATTATTTTAATTCATCCAGGTGCAATGTTGAGATTAAAATTCAGCTTGATTTGCCTGGCTTTTAATTTTAATTTTAAAGCCAACGTGAGTTTAGGACTCACGAAAATGTTAATTTACTTTTTAAAATCTAGTTAAATTTTGACTTGGTTGATAATTTTATACCGATTTTATTTAGTTATAATCGGACACTTCGGGCATCAGGCGGCCTAGTTTCCAAGTCTTAGCCTGGTTGAGAAGTCCGCCATGATTGCCAGGTGTCAAATCTTATCGATAAAATCGGCAAAGTTGATCGTACTCACCTCCAGAATGGAGCCCCATTCACTTACTTCCTGCCCTAAGGAGCATTGATCTTCAATTTCCGGGTCTGATCCCGGTTGATAGAAGAGCTTTGCTCAGGCACGTTGTAAGTGAACTGACGCCAATTTGAAGTTGGGTAAGTCAGAATTTAAAGTTTTTTTGCTTAGAGAACCAATATGAGCAAATAAGAATGATAATTTATAATAATAAAAAAACCTTGCTTCACTCTCCTGTATAATCCTCCCTAGGTGAGATTGCAGTTCGGTGGTCGCATTCGCAAGCGTCGAGTTGGTGCGTTCCCAGCTAATCTGGGTAGATTTCGGAGAACTCCGTTCTCCAACTCAGCTGAATCGCAAGTGTCGTTTCCTTCGCGTCTCATCGATCGAGCGATCCCCTGTATGCTCGGTCCCGCTTGTCTCCCTACTCTTGGGGGTCTGGTTGCGCGCGCGTTTATCGATTGCCCGCTTGCCTTACTGACCTATCTCTTCATGTGAATTTCGTGTTCCTGTCTCGCAATTTCTTATCGCTGTCCCTTTTCTTCTTATCGCAACAGCTGATGGCGAGACTTTGTCGGTTTTCCCGCTAGTCAGCTGACATATATTTGTTTCCTTTTATCAGCTGGTGCGGTGACGAGTTGAACCGCCTCATGCTATGTTCATTCAAATACAGTGCATAGAAGGAACACTCTGTACCATTCGTAACCTGAGAGCTTTTGTATCATGCTGACGCAGCATTCCAAGCTCTCGAGGAAGTAGCCTGCGAGCTGACCTCGGGAATAGAGAAATATAATTTGAAATATATAATAGCTCTCTTTCCCTTTGGGAAAGATTTGAAAATTAAAACGCTATTGCCCTTCAGGACCAACGCCCCCTCCCTCTTTAAGATATGTATAGGCTAAGGAACGGGGTAGTTATATGAGCTACCCCCATGACTGTAAGTACAAAAAGGCGAAAGAAGGGAAGAACGACGAACCGCTAATAATAAAACGCAGCGGCATGCATGCACACATGCATATGTACTTCGAACACCATGCTCGATTTTTCTCTCGTACAGGCCGTGTATCTCGTCGTCTCTTTCTCTTTCATACGATGCCTCGACCACTCTACTCTCTACCTCCTTCTCTTTCCACACTTTCCTTAGATAGATCCATCTCGCTCCTCCCGTATGCTCTTCGCTGATCGACTTGACTGCGGTACTGACAACATGCCTGAACACGTGGGCGCACAATAACATTGCCACGTGCTCGGTCAGCAAAATAAAAGCTAAGGCTCTCTATTCCCTATAAAATATATACATACACACATGCATGTATTTTTATCTGCATACTTGAGGTCGGAAATAATACATATTTAGAATAAAATTTAAGTTAAAAATTGCGACCCGCATTCACCACAATGCGAATTGAAATTCTTTTAAAATTCATAATTACAAAGAATAGTGAAAATTCTTGAATCCGCAAATGCTGACAAAGTTCCTGTCTCGCAGGTGCAAAAGGTCCACGTTAAGAAATTTGGCTACCTGGCAACACAAACTTGCAAACGCCGCTTCAAGTCTCCAGGAGTTTTCCTTCCACCTCTATCCACATTTTTCCAATCAGCAAAAATCCCTTCCTTCCTAACAAAAATTCCGCAACTCTGCTAACCCTCTCAGCCTACACTGGGTGTATTACACCCGAAAGATATTTTCGACTCGTTGTTTTTACTGAAAAGTTGTTTCAGTTTTGTGACAATATTTACAGTATGTGTTGAATTCATCTTATTAATTTTACAATACTTATTTTTGTGAGACTTTTAGCTATAGTTTAAAAAAAAAATTTATTCTGATGCGTTAATTTTATGCAAAGATAATGAACTTTAAACTTTGGCCGGGCACAAACCACCCAGTGTAGGCTGAGCGGAAAATTTCGGAAGTGTAGGCTTTGAGGGCTAATATCCCTACCTGAATACCTGCGGGAGGCAGGCCCGTAACGGGAGCCTCATAGTACGTCGCGTCCTATCCGACCTGTGTAAAAACAAAATTGAGATTAGTCCAGAAGGAATCACCCCCTTTCGAATCTCAAAACGAAAAGGAGTGATCTCGTCGTAAAGACTATAATTCACTTTCATGGAAAATAGACACCCTGTCTATTTCTTATAAAAGCGAATTCGGGAGTACTCACGTGTGATCTGTGCATAAGCGCGAACTCAAAAGACTAGAGTTAATTATTAACAAATAATTAACGCAAAAATTTTTTATCTTGCCCGCCCGAGACGGGAAAATCAAGGAAGGGTACATTCGTTCCCCTCCTATCGCTTTTCTACTCTCCAGCGGTAGACTTAAGACCAAACCAACGGTAAGCAATGTATCGTTCCAATTGTATTTTTCATTGTTAGTTTTAAGGATTCTCAGTGGTGTGCAAAACAAATTTGGAAACCAAAATATAAAATTTTCAATGAGGTAAAATAGCTGGTACATTTTTCTTGGCTTCTTTTACTTTTGTCTTATTTAAGTAAGATTTTTAGGGACAGCAACTCTCAGTCCGAGAGTAGGCAATCGAATTACTCAAAGTTTCTAATTTATTATAACCTCGGAAGTTTAGGCAGCTTTTACCGGGAGTTATATGTAGGAAACAAAGTGTTATTTTTATCGTACGTGACAAACTGATGGTGGCAGCGGTGGGGCCTACCCCTGCTATTGCCCCCACTCGGCTTATGCTACTAGTAACTTTTGTTACTAGGCGGCTATAAATAAATTTTTATAAACACAATCTTTATAAATTAATTTGTCAAAATTCAGAATTTGCCACAAGGAGAATAATCAGATGAACTTTCGAAAAATAGATACTTCGAAGTTAAATCAAAAACCCATGGGCATTAACTTGCCGGGGACCCAGCATTAGCTTGCTCAGGTATTTTTAACTTGGCAGTTTTTCCGCTTTTTGCGAAAATACTGGAACTTATTTTAAAGGTTCTTTTTTATTATTTCTTTAACTGGGAATGGCTTTTCTCAAGTTTACATACAAGAATAAGGCTTGAACCTCGTACTCACGCCTTAACTGGTTAGAGTTCCACCAAATCAAACCAAAAACCCATGGGCAGCAGTAATGCTAAAAATAAGCAAAAGAACCGCGCGGGGATAAAATTGCGAACGAAAGATTCTGTCGCGGTAAAAACTGAAGTTCGAGAACCCGAAACCGAGCCAATCGTTTTTGTAGCCCCTAAGGTCTCAAAGGAAACACTCGAGCTCCAGGAAATCGAAACCCAAAAGCTTAATAGTCACGACGAATTTTCGTCCTTCTTTGAAAAGTTATTGAACCAGGCAGAAGCCTGGATCAAGCTTTCAAAGCAAGTCCAGTCAGGAAGCCACTAAGAGTGCAGCAGGACACAACGTGCCTTCCACCTATACTTCGTTTCAGTTTAAATTACATTGTTTATTTATGATTAGAATATCATAATTTAGCAAGGGAAGTAGCAGTTCCATGTCATTCAACTGCGGATTTTCTTTTCCTTAGAAAGAGTGGTACCGTAAAGTCTGAATTGGAAGGATTTTCCAATTCCGACTCGGGAAGCCTCCAGCTCCTTTAGCGTACGTGTAGCCACAGGCTCTGTTGTCACGTCGAGATCCAGGCGCTCCACTTTTTTTTTCACGAACAGGAAACAAAGAAAGGCCAGATCGAGAATGTTTAGTTTTGACCAGGATCTTAATCCGTAGGGAAAAGTGGTACTTCAAGGTCCGAATTAGAACTGGGTTCCAATTCTCCCTCAGTAATCCTCCAGCTCTGTGAGCGTACGTGTAGCCACAGGCTCTGTTGCTACGTCGAGATTCAGGCGCACCACTACTCCGTTAACGGATAATCACCGCAAGGGGATCCGAGCCAAAAATTCTCAATTTCAGTTCGAACTTTCCCACAATTCGCCCGCTCTGGCCTCGAGTACCTCCTCGGTCGTCGTAGCGTCCGAATTTTCTAATTTCGTGATCCAGAATCG
This sequence comes from Andricus curvator, assembly GCA_932195095.1. Classification (NCBI taxonomy): domain Eukaryota; kingdom Metazoa; phylum Arthropoda; class Insecta; order Hymenoptera; family Cynipidae; genus Andricus; species Andricus curvator. Next base: position 16,750 of record CAKNYM010047899.1, read on the forward strand.
GGAATCCCCAGCTAACCAACGCAGCCTCATTGCCTTCTTTTTCTTACGATTAGAGAAAGTTTAACAATTTTCCCATGAATCCTCCGGAAAATACAGACCCCTCACCACGACCTCGTAAAAGAAGAAGGAGGTCCGGTGACAAGCACAAGACAACTGCTGAAACTCTCAGAGGGGCTATATATACTGGCCTTGTTCATCATGTGAAAAGAGTGGGAAAAGTGGTACCTCAAGGTTCGAATTAGAACTAGCTTCCAATTCTTCCTCGCTAAGCCTCAAGCTCTGTGAGCGTACGTGTAGCCACAGGCTCTGTTGCCACGTCGAGATTCAGGCGCACCACTACTCCGTTAACGGATAATCACCGCAAGGGGATCCGAGCCAAAAATTCTCAATTTCAGTTCGAACTTTCCCACGATTCGCCCGCTCTGGCCTCGAGTACCTCCTCGGCCGTCGTAGCGTCCGAAGTTTCTAATTTCGTGATCCAGAACCGGGAATCCCCAGCTAACCAACGCAGCCTCATTGCCTTCTTTTTCTTACGATTAGAGAAAGTTTAAAAATTTTCCCATGAATCCTCCGGAAAATACAGACCCCTCACCACGACCTCGTAAAAGAGGAAGGAGGTCCGGTGAAAAGCACAAGACAACTGCTGAAACTCTCAGAGCGGCTATATATACTGGCCTTGTTCATCATGTGAAAAGAGTGGTCCCCGTGTGCGTAGTTCGGCCGACGATTCGACCCATAAATCCGGCATCTATAGCTGGAAACGTGAATCCAACTGGGCCAATCGTGACAATTGATCTGGAACTAAAAGAAGCTCTTCAGCAAAGAAGACGTGCCTTCTTGGAAGAAAACCACCACAATCACTCAGTCGAGTATCCAGAACGCGAAGTCGCTCCCCTCGCAGGACCCATAAACGGCGATATCTCTGATGAAGATACGGTTATCATGGAACCAGAAATCGAAATCCTAGATTAGAGGCCCGACACCGTTCTCGGAAATTTAGGAAGTCAAATAAAATTCCGGTGTGGTTCACGAAATCCTAGCTTCGGAACCAATCGTTGAACATTTAGCCAAGGGTTGCTTCAATCACAGATCGATTTAACCAATCGATTTCGCTAAAACAAAAGAAAAGAAAGTTAAAATTAAGATCGAATAAAAATTACGGTGTGGCGAACCTTCGCCACCCTTACCCTAAAAGGAAAAGGTAGATAAATGCCGCCCTTCGTAACTAAATCTGCAGCTTCAATCGGGAGGCGATTGCCCACCTCCGTCGAATTGCACGGCGACGATTTTCAAGAAGGGTTCGCTGAACTAATTTTCAATTGGAATACAAATAACAACTTTATAGGCATGGGTAGTCTCAACGTCCCCTGTCTCGATATCCCCGAATACGAAGTTACCTTGGAGAATAGAACATTACGAGTAGTGGGAGAATTGGGTTTAGAAATTAGAGAAGCGAATTTCCACCTTTTTGTTATTTCTAACCCAGAATCGAGTAGTTTAAACCAAATCAGAGGAATAGCGGGAGTAAGAGTAATTGAACACTGATTCGTGATACACGGATTTTCCATGTACTAATCTGAGGAAACTTTCCTAAAAATTGGATCAACACCCCTCTGTTTGGATCAACTCTCCGCGGGATAGCTACGTTGAAGGTTAGTAAGGCCACCAACATAAGCTGCCCCCGCGAAAGCTACTTAGTTCCTCCCACCGGAAAATTCCACTACTGAAAATGACTACCCCGGGGGGCACCGACGCCCCACTCCCGAACAGGAGTACTAGTCTCCTGGGAGTCGATTCCAACATTACCCTCCCAAATCCGACACTGAATATAGACACGGCTGCGGCAATGGCCTCGGTACTGGAGTGCAAATGAGCCCGGATTCATCAAAATCGTCCTCAGCAAATTAAAGGGCATTGCCCGTGACAGTGTTAGGGACAAGCGCTTTAATAAGGTGAATGACTTGATCGCACAACTGAAGAGCGATTTGCCCCTACAAAGAAATACCAGTGGTATTTCGAGAATATCTTGAACATCCGTATGCTCCAGAACGAGTCAGTTAGGGACTATTTCGACAGAGTTCAAGGCCTTATAAGTGGCGCTCGACATGCAGTTGAGGAAAAGTACACCAAGGTTTATAACTTGGGGCTCGCTGATGAAGCAAAACAGAGCAACATTATAATGGGACCGGTGACAGACGATGCACTCGATGCGTTCGTAAAGGGGCTCCCAGACGAAATGTCCACCTTCGTGGACACCAGGAACCCCAAGGATCTCGTCGAGGCTCTGGACCATGCCCTACATATTGAAGAGAGGCAAAAGCAACTGGAGAGAGCCAAGAGTCATCTATCCGCTTATCCTATCTCCCGACCAAGGGAGGAAGCCCACGATCGACCACGTTCACCGAGCCCCTATTCGAGGCAAATGGAGAGAAAGGACAGGCAGGAATCACAGGACTCAGAAAGGACAGGATCAAGCAAGAGCCCGATAGATTATCCCCTCTCAGCTTCTGCAAAATACCCAGCTCCTTACGTCCCTTACCCTTATCAATATCTCTATCCCTATCCACCTCCCTTTTCCCCGAACATGGGCGCATGCCCATGGGAATCAAGAACGCCCCTGCTACATTCCAGCGACTGGTGGACAGGATATTAAAGGGCATGCACGGTACCGAAGTCTTCGTATACCTGGATGACATCGTGGTCCATCCCAAAGACTTCGAAGAACATGACTTGAAAATTAGAAGATTGCTGTATCGGCTTCGAGCAGCCAACCTCAAACTTCAACCCGACAAATGTGAATTCTTACGAAAGGAAGTGGCATATCTTGGCCATATCATCAGCCATGAAGGATTGAAACCAAACCCGTCCAAAATAGACGCGATAAAAAACTTCACTCGTCCAAAAACCGTGCGTAACATCCGTCAATTCCTTGTCATTGTCTGGTTACTATAGACGATTCATTCAGGACTATGCAAAAATCGCGAAGCCATTGACTGACCTCCTCAAGAAGGATGTGAAATAGAAATGAGGCGCAGAACAGGATGAGAGCTTCTATAAGCTCTGTGACTCTCTTTGTAATGAGCCTAATTTGCGGTACCCCAACTTTAGAAGAAATTTTAAATTAACTACCGATGCTTCGGACCACGCTGTCGGAACAATACTAACCCAAGAAGAAGGGGGCTTCGACATGCCTGTTGCATACTTTTCCAATGCTATGCACAGCTATCAAGAAAGGTGCCCGAAGGAAGAACAGGAATGCCTAGCCCTTGTTCCATCCCTTGAACACTTTCGACCATATCAGGGGCTAGACTGCTCCACTGGAGGCACAAGTTCCGAAACAACAGTATGAGTTCGAGTACAAACAGGGGAAATTAAACCAACCACCAAAACAAGGGAAGGCAAGCGGAAACTCTGCCGGTCGCTGAAAGCGAATCCTCAACAGAGCCATCTTCGGACGACGAAGACTCTGACCCTTCAGATGCGCCTGTGGTTCGAAAATCTCACAGCGTATTACCAAATTTACAGCCTCCACTCTTCGTTAAAAAGGGTCATCCAGTCCCTAAGTGTGCCCCTCCCGGAGTCAGGACCCCCAGTCCGTGGTTCCCTCCCCTGCAAGATGCATTTGTGGACGTGTACGTCGATGGTGCGTGCAGCTACAATGGAAATGAGGAACCAAAAGCTGGAATAGGTGTCTGGTTCGGCCCAAACAGTCACTTGAACGTTTCACAGCGCAGTGAGGGCCGCCTGACTAAAAATGCAACTGAAATAGAAGCGGCAACGATAGCCGCTCAGAAGGCCTATGAAGCTGGCATAAAAAACTCAGGATAAAAACTGATTCCAAGTTTTTGGTAAGCAGCGCCACTGAGTGGATCCCTAAGTGGGAAGCAAATGACTGGAAGACCTATGAAAATAAACCAGTTAAATATCGATCCGAGTTAGAGAATATGAAAACCGCCCTCGAGCCCTTGGAAGTCATTTGGGAACACGTCCCTGGACATCAGGGTATTATTGGTAATGAGATGGCCGATAAATTAGCCCGAGAAAGCATAGAGAGCACTGCGAACATCGACGTAGCCAATTCGGATCTCCCTTCCGAATCAATAGTAGTCCAGGTGTTCCCAACGACGGTGAGCAGCGAGGACGATGATGACGCTGGTGAAACATCAGATCTCCCATTACAATTTTCTAAAGAAAGTTTCAAGGAAGACTTGCAAAGTTCCTTCGCACAATTTGATGCTCAACCATCCCTAAGTTGGGACCACGAAGGACTAGGAGAGAGCCTCTGAAGGAGAACATGATGATGAATTGCTTGAGGAATTAGAACGTCTTGACCCCTGTGGAGAATACGACGATGACATCTTTGCGGAAAGAGTAAAGAGCTTTTTGGAAGCCTATGAGAAGCAAGATACCCAGGGAGCTGACAGGGACTCAGGAACTGAACCAATGCAAACCCGTCCGCTCGTGGCTACGGAAATCCCGGCTAAGGAACCCTTTAGCCCGCTAAGCGGATCGAACAGCTACCTTCTTCCCCCACTAAAAATTCCGGTGTGGTAAGAAGAAGCACCGTTCGATTTAAGGACCCTCCCGAAGAGGTTGAGCCTCTCCCAGGATCCCCAATCATAGGACAAAACCAACAAAAGGAGACTCTATTCTTCACTCCAGCCCCTAAAATGGCGCCTGGTGCCAGGTCTACTCCTTCCATAAACACCCATGCGTCCCCGAACTTCAAGGAGGAAGGAACTTCGGTTAATAGGAAACCCGGACTCATCCCTCGAACACTACAATCCGGAAAGGTATTGGAACCCTAATGGACAAGTCCTCCTCCTTCCTCTTCCTCCCTAATAGATGTGAACCTACCCTTTATTGACGATTCTCCGAGTATCGAGCTTCACCTCCATACCTCCACGGGAGTAAAATCAACCCCGGTTGATGCAGACGGAAACATGCTTAACGACTCGTATCAATGGACTGAATCTCTGACATATAGACGAGATAATTACGCTCACTTTATATCAGAGGACTGCGAACCAACGAACCCTATTGCAAAGCTCCTCATTGCTACCGAGCGTCTTGACATTCAAGACGTACGCGAATGCAGGCCCAAGAAGGGTCAGGTTCTGGTTACTCCCCACGGTCGACACCGCACCTATTCAGTCACAATAAGAAGACGACACGTAGACAATACCGACTGGAAGGACGTAACAATAGGATTAACCAACCTTCGCACCGCTCTAGAGCGGGACAATCAAACATCCTGTCGAATGGCCAATTCCGGAGATGCATTAGGCTCGCTGCCTCAAACTAAAATGGCAGAAATATTATAGAAAAACAAGTTCTAGTTCTCTGATTTTCTCTTGTTCTAACGAATCAACTCGAGAACTAATCGAGCGAGAGAAGAGGAAAGAGAGAGAGCCCCAGAACCAAGAAGTCTGAAAAATGTTTGAAATCCATTGAATTAAAGAGAATAAGGTAAATTTGGAAGAATTCAATCGAATTCATGAAATTCAAGAAAATTCGAAAAATTGATAAATTGTTTAGAATTCAGGGTGAACTCTGAATCTCTTCAAATTTCTAAAAATCCTACAAAATACTTCACTTCTCGTTAGTAAATTCTCGTAGATCTGTAAAATTGTATAGGCCTGTAAAATAATTAGAATCCTGTGGAATCTTATAAATTGCCCTAAAATCTTATAGGTCTGTGAAATCGTTGAAATTCTAGAAGATTCTTATTCTGAAATATTTCGAACGCCTCGAGACCCCTTCTATTTTATGACCTTATACTATATATATGTATATAGAAAGAGAGGGAGTCCTCATATTTTATACCTTTAGCGTTGCCTTTTTATTAATTAATAATTAATTATTATGAAGTTATTTATTCATGAAGAACTTAACATCATTGCAAATGATTTCAAACATCGTATTAAAATAACGTATAACATCCTCATTCCATTAGTCACTTGATTAGTCCGTGGATATGACGAAAAACCGGGTCCACCCGAGAAAAGTGTAAAAAGAATAATAGATCTTTATTATTTTACACGAAATATGTACATACCGTTCGATACATGTGCGAGAATTAGCCTTGTGTACATTTCACACAAGGCTAAAATCACATATTTTATTACTATATTCTTCACTCTGAAATAAAAATATACTCGCAAAAAAAAATTCAACCCAAAAAATCAATTTCGATCATACTTGCCACACTGGGGTGTTTAACACCCCACGCAACTTCGAACAGTTACCACAGACGTGTAAACTACTGCAGTTGACAAATTAGAGTATATTTAGCCTACTGTTGGTAATAAACTTTTAGTTTTTGTGAATATCAAACCCTTCTCTCTCAAATTTAAGGATAACGTCTCAACGTTTTTTTTGCAACTACGGACGATGAATAATTTCAACAGAAATTAGGAAATGACAAATTCGATTTTTATTTTATTTTTTTTTAATATAGACCTCTTCATTTAAGAGCGGAAGCCTAGTCGCCGCTATGATACTTAGGGGCATTTAAACGTTCTGAGCATATTTTTGTTGAACTGTACACTATCATACCAAATTTTAAAACCTGGTATTTCAAGAGTATCAGCTTGCACTTCGGTTTTTTACAATTCAAATGAAGAAATTTTCTGCTGAAATAGGTTGCATTTTTTTTATATGTGCACATAACCTCACTCACGTATCACTTTTTCTGAATTCCGTGCAACTTACAAGACTAAATACAAGACTAAAATATAAAATATAAAAATAATCAAAGACCTAATGAAATCATTAAGTTACATACAAAATTCCCGCTTCAAAATAAAAACAATGAAATAAAATCCCTGTACAATTCCCGCTCTTCACGCTTTGCTCTCCTCAAGGAAGTAGGTGTCCCAAGTCGCTGACCGGAACCCAGCACCGGCTCAACTCCTGGGCAAGTCGCTATAAAAAAAGGGGGAGGGACTAAATAGTAACACCCGTACAAAGGCACTTGGGCCTTTTGAAGCATGAATGGGACGTAATATTAAAACTTACGATAGTCCAGCGCGCCGTTATTCTTGGCTCCTGATCCTGGGTTCGGTCGTGCCGCTGGACCCAGACCAGCTTGTAACTACGATCAGCGACCTGGAACCCGATCTTTGGGGGGCAACATCGGCAATTCTGCAAAGAGGCTCAAAAAGAGGGGGGGGGGGGTAATTTATATTCTTTACCTTTTCTTTTTTCTTTGCATTGTTGTTACTCATAAAATGAGCCTGGCACTTACCAAGAATCAACAAACACTTCGAGCCACGCGTACCCCTGCCACAGTACTAGATTCGCCCTCTCCTGCCATCCTACGGTATAGGGATGGAAACGGTTCATCTAAAAAAAAAAATTTTAAATAGGGAATAGGGGTATCAACCATTGCGCGAGTCAAATTTTCATTAAAAGAAAAAAAACTGAGGTGAGGTGTTCTCACCAGGGCCCAGAACCCCGCGTCAAATACCGGGACTCGTCTTCGTCCCAGGTATACTCTTGCACACACTTGGCCCTCGTGTACGGCCTCCTTAACTCCATTTTCAAGGGGAGGTCCATGGGCCAACAACCCAGCTAAGTTCCGGCTCGCCCGGAACAATCATATATTCCCGCTCTGGCACAGAAGACCACACCGGGTAATTCAAAAGAAAGCTACGAAAACGTACTTTGAATTAGAATAGAATAGAATGAAAAAAAAATCTTGGAAAAACGACACAAGCTGCAATAAAGTGTATAATAACCACATTTTTTTGTATATGATGAGCATTTTTTTAATTATAGAAACAAGATAATAAAAATACGTATGTTTCAATACTAATACATACTATTAATTGGGATGATATAAATTTATTGAAATGATAGATCTCTCAGGGTAGCTGAAAATAAAAAAAAAACTAGCGCAAAATAAGGAGCAAACATTGAAGTAATCATGAGAAATGAAATACGGCTGCGAAGTGCTATGGACGTATTCACTATGGGTGTATTTATCTGTGCTCATTTTATGAGTATTTTGCCCCCTCATAAGAAAAATTGTCAACAAAATAGTTAAATCTTTAATCAATAACATGAATTTTTAATTAAATACCACGATTTTCAACGAAATAGTTGATTTTTTTTTACCAAAAAAAGATTAATTTCAAAGAAAAACTGTAATAAAATTGTATTTCAAACTAACCACAATCAGTTTTTTCCACAAATAGAATAGTTCAATTTTCAATTTATATTGAATTTGTAACCAAGTAATTTAACTTTTTCTTGATTCCCATACAGCAATTTAGTTGATGAAAAATAAATAATTAATTCAATTATTTTATAACAGACGATTGAATTAAAATTGTAATTAAAAATAGTTAACTTAGGTCTTAATCGTCAATTTGAACAATCACAACTAAAGATTAAATTTTAATTGTCAATTGGAATAATTTTAATTCTCAATTGGAAAAAAAATTGTTAATTAGAAATTAAATTTTAATTCCCAATTTAGAAATAAAAAGAATAAACAAATAAAAAAAATCTGAATTGATAATTGAACTTCATTATTTGATTGTCAATATACTAATTACTATTTCTGCAACCCTGCTTGGAAGGTTTCGAATTAAATAGTTGACCTTTGATTTCATAAATCATTCAAAATTGAGAATTGTTAGTTTTATACATCTCTAAATTCAAAAAGGTGAACCCATTAATTTCAAATCATGAAAATCGAAGAATTACACATTGTAAATAAAAGAAAGTGAAGAATTTTCAATTGTAGCTCCTCTGATAAATTGCAATTAAAAGAGGAAGAACTTCCCAAATTAAAAGCTCTTCAAATGCCTTAGAAATTCAAGAGATTTAAAAATACTCTGAAATATTTAAAAACCTTTTGAATTTCTTGAAATAAAATTGTTAAAATCAATTAAAAATGCCAGGAAATATTTTTAAACATCACCAATATTTGATTTGACTTAATTATTTAAAATTCTTTTGGGTCCCCTTCTATCATTAAAAATAATTTTAATTTTGCTCCTCTCCGAATTGATGCAGTTTGAAATATTGTTTCAAGCTATATCAATTTAGACTCTAGGTGGATTACAAAGTATTGCTTTGTTCGCTCGTAACCCGAGAGCGGAAAGAATTACAATCGAGAGAAAAGAATAAAAGTGAAACGAAATTGCTCGAAATTATTTCACGGACAATTTCAATTTTCTTTTTAATACTGAGAAGGAGATAAATTTATAACTAAAATTATAACTTTTCAGTCACAGAATGAATTTGGAAGAAATTGGTTCAATTTTTAGTCAAGTTTGAAAGGGATTAATTCCCAACCAAAAATTTCAACTAATAAAATGAATGTTCGACAAAGAAATTGAACTTTCAGGAAACGGGAATAATTCTCTGTTCGAAAGGACGACCTTTTAACAAAATACACGAATTTTCTACCGAATCGTTGTAATTTCAACTAAAAGGAATCAATTTTTAACCAAAAATCGAATAGTTACGCTTTCGTTTCAGAAAATTAATTTTCAATTGCAAAATTGAAATTTTTATTGAGTTTTCAGTGAAGGAAATTAATTTCTGATCAAACAAAAAAATGAACTTCTAACAAATAGTTGAATTTTCAATTCAATAATTAAATTTTCAACCGAAAAATCAGATTTTGTAACCAAGGCAGATGGAATTTTTCAACCAAATCAGTTGACTTCTGAGCCAAATAGACCAATTATCTACAGAAAAGTCTAATTTTTAACAAAAATTCATTTTCAACCAGATAGTTAATTTTCACAAAATATTTTAATTTAGAAACCTACAAAACGATTTTTTTCTCTCGATTAATAATAAAACAAAAACAAATAAAAGACGAATTTCCAAAATTCCCAACTAAAAATTTCAATAGTTGAACTTTTAACCAAAATTATAATTCCAAATCTCAACTAATAAATGAATTTCTAACAAATAGTTGAATTTTCAATTCAATAATTAAATTTTCGACCGAACACTCAGATTTTGTAACCAAGGCAAATGGAATTTTCAACCAAATTATTCGACTTTTGAGCCAAATAGACGAATTTTCTACAGAAAAGTCTAATTTTTAAGAAAAATTGATTTTCAACCAGATATTTTAATTTGTCACAGAAATATTTTGATTTTGAAACCAAACAAAAATTTATTCAACCTCAAAATTTATGATTGATTCCTACTCTCTGACAAATTCTGGACAATATACTGAAACACGGAATCATTTGTAATATATTATCGCGTTTAAATATTAGATTTACAAAAAGCTGACTTTTTCCCATGTTAAATCAATGGAAAACTTCATGGTCTTTGCGCCACCCCTAAATATTAACCGATTTTGCTCAAATTTGGAGATTTGTTTTTCGGGAGATTCAAAAAAAAATGAGGGGGTGAAAGCAGAGAAATTCGAAAAGTGAAAAATAAGGTGAAAAATAAATATTTTATATTATACTTACATTTAAAATTGAGGAAAATAATGAACAGGAGTAAAATTCCAATGCCGGATTTCATTTTCGAAGAATCTTGTGTACTGTGACTGTATTCTTCTCTTGTATATACGAAACCGCTATCTTCCTTATTTTAACGCAAATACGGAAATATTGCTTTATTAGACTTCTATAAGCTTAACAGACTGCTCAGACTTATGGTAGCGGAGTTTATATAGAATATTTACAATTTACACAATATTTGTTCCTTATTACCTTGCTCTAAAAAAATTGAGTGCGTGTCACTAAAATTTCGAAAGCATTCTTGTAGCTTAACCTCAATGCCGATTGGGCAATTTGAAAAAAGGGGGTCGAAGGAATGAATGTTGCCTAATTCACACACATACGTAAAAGACAAGATCAAACTGATGAATCTTTTTTTTTACATAAAAATGAATTCTCAACAAAAAGTCTAATTGTTGATATTTCCACTGAAAAATATTTTAATTTTCAATAAAAAAAAACTTTGAAATTGAACCAATAAATACGAATTTTGAACAAAAGAGTTGAATTTACAACTCCGTAAATTTTTGGTGATTTAACTATAAATTTCGGAAAATTTGCTTTTATTGTATCTCTACTCGAAAATACCCTGAATTTGTTATAAAAAAAATATCGTGTGCAAAGGATGCTGAAAGTAGGCAGTTGCAAAAAAAAATGTTCAACAAAGAAAAAAGGAATTTTCATCAAAATAGTTACATGTTTAATCAAAGAAATGAATCTTCAACTATAATGATGGATCTTCAGTGAAAAAAAAATAATTTTGAAACAAATAGTTAAATTTTCAATCATGAAAAATTAATCTTCTACCAAAAGCGAAAAATTTTTAACTGAAAAATGTAAATTTCCACACAAAAATAGAATAGTTATATTTTGAATTATACAAATGAATTTCTAACCAAAGAACTAATTTAAAAAAAAAAAATAGTTACATTTTTCATTAAAAAAGATGACTTTTCAACAAAAATTAGAATAGTTCAATTTTCCGCTAGAGAAATAAATTTTTAACCAAATAAAAAGAATTTTCAATAAAACGGTTAAATTTCTAACCAAACTAGTTAAATCAATTAATTTAAAAAAAAGGCTATTCTTCAACCAAGGAAATGAAATTTCAACCAAAAACATTAATTTTCGCCCCCAAAAAAAGGATGAATGATTTTAGGCCAAATTAAATTAATATTCCCACCAAAGAAACTTAATTTTCAAAATTTTTCGGACTTACCCTCTTCCGCCACTTTGAAGACCCGCCGTGGTCTCCCGATCCACCTCCAGCATTTTTTTAAGGTGCCTTGTTGATGGCATCAGGGGCGGGCAGCTGATCAATCGCTGTCTGCCGACGGAACACGACTCCCCTGCAGAAAGGAGCTCCTCATTGATCTTCTTCAGTAGCTCTACCCTCGAGGGGACTGACATATTCACCCTCTTCGTTTCTTTGATATCTGTTCCTCTCCCTTCCTCCCTCTTTCACTTTTCAATTTTTTTATGTTTGTTTGTTTCAATTGCACTTTTAGCTGCCAATGTTGTTTTTTCAGATTTTTTTCATGTTGCACTTGCACTTTTAGCTGCCACTGTTTTTCTTCCGTCTCACTACGCACTCCCTTTTTATGTCACTTCGCACTTTCGCACGTTCCATCTACTTCGCGCTTCCGTGGTGCACTAATTAACACCCGCTGACCACAGTACCATGGTCCAGCGAACCCAGTGCCTGTAATTACTCCCACTCGTGGTCACTCCCGAGGCACGGCGACAGGTCCGCACTCACTTCCTTAAGAAGAAAAACAAAACGGAAGAAACCCTGTGTGGTGCAGAACGCGACAAATCCGTAAGTTATGTATGCGACCCTATGGACTCGCGCCCCTTATTCGCTGTTCGTGATTCCCCTAGCTCTATGGAATATTTCGCGGAATAATTCCTCAGCATATCCTACAACAGCGATACGTACTTACAATACGAATATTATGTTGCTAAGAATTTTCAAATGATTCTACATGGATCTTAACAATTTCCCCAGGATTTCAATTGAATGTCTTTTCCTTCTTTTTTGACAAAAAAAGGGGGGAAGGAGAAGAAGGTGGAGAGATTCAAGGGACCCGACGCATTTGACCATTCGGCTCCAGGGGTGACGATCCGAATTGTTTTGGCCCTCGCAACTCTCTCTCTCTCTCCCTCCCTCCCTCTCTCTCTCTCTCTCTCTCTTATACTACATAAATTAATTATTATCCCTTACATATATATATATATAATTTAAAAATAAAGTTAAACAACCACCGCAGGGTCCCACTAAGAGCAACTGCCATCCAAAAAATGTCAATAGCCCGCAGTAGCACCGCGGTAAATCACACCCACGGCCACGTTTCACAACCGTGAGATGGGTGGTCATAGGCAACGACAAAACCACAACGACAGGCCGGCGAAACCCTCGTGTGTCTTGAGGACACGAAGCGACCCAAGGATGACAGCTTTCTGCATCCATCTCGCAAGTGCCTTGGCATATTTTTGGCACGCGGGTATGGCTTTGAGGTTACGAACCAGTGATAGTTTCGCACCTCCGAGAGCAACTATCACAAGGACAATTACTTGTACCGAATATTTTGGGTACAGTCGTTGTAGCTCTCTTTTAAGGTCTTGATACCTCTCCTCTTTTACTTTCTCCTTTGCAGTGATGTTGTATTCGGACGGAGCCGAGAATTCGATCACGAATATAGTTCATTTCTAGAAGTCTTGGAGAACAATGTCAGGCCTCGAGTGCGCAACGGAGACTACTTCCCGAAAATCGTAGTTCCAGAAAATTTGGCACTTCTCGTTTCGGACAATCGACTCTATCTCCCTTGGAGCGTTCGGCAGGGCAGGGTCGCGGCCAACGCCGTAAGAGCGACAAAGATGGTAATAAAGCACTCTTAGGGCCGCATTATGTCTGTAGATATACGTCCTTCCCGCGTGGGTCGGACACCCTGATAGTATGTGTTCTAGGTACTCAGCGTGTGCATGACACACTCTGCACCTATCACCGGGAACTTCTTGACATAAAATGCGCTCACGGTATGCTAAGGTGGAAATGACACCGTCCTGGCATGCGAAAATAAAACCCTCTGTACCTGAATTAAGCCCTGATGATTTGAGGAAAGCAAAAGTTTGCTCCTTCGACAAGGACTGTTTTTCTACATTTCTGTGAAAGCTTCCGTGCATTTTCTTGTCGAGTAGCTCTTCGTGAAAATTTTCAACCTCTGCTTTCTTCACTTTGGTTTTTAGAAGTGAAGCATCTAGATGAAGTAATGCACTATCCTCACTTCTGATGTTAAAATTCAGGCCAAGGGTCTCGGCCGCTTGCTCCGCGGCTTTGTAAAGGAACGCTCCTTCGCCAATCATCTCGTGGTTCCTGACCATCTTTAGGAGAGGATCTCTCTCATTCGCAACGATGTAAGCTGTACTTAGAAGAATCCGGTTATGAAGACACTGGAGATTCAGAAGTCCGCGTCCGCCTTGACGGCGTGAAATATATAATCGCGGAACTGACGAATTGATATGCAAGCTTTTATGCATATGCATGATCTTACGTGTAATGACATCAAGGGCCTTAAGCTCGTTCTTCGTCCATTGAACTACCCCAAACGAGTAGAGTAGAACCGGGACGGCAAGCATGTTAGTCGCAGATACCTTGTTCAACGCCGACAGATTGGAAGACCAAATCTGTCGAAAAAGATGCTTGTATCTGCTTCGGAGAGATTCCTTCACTGATGTTACGTCCTGAATGCGGTTTTGAGGCACGCCCAGGTATGTATAGGTCTCTCCAGTATTAAGATGTCTGATAACACTTATATCCACAAGCTCAGGGTCCTTGAGAACGCCAGTAATCTTTCCTTTCTCCAGATGAATTTTGGCACATTTGTCCAAGCTAAAGTCCATCTCAATCTCTCCTGTGTAGTTCTTGACAATATTTATAGCAGTTTGAAGTTTGCTTTTACCAGAGGCATAGATCTTCAGGTCTTCAGGTAGTGCGAGAGATAGAGGCAGAAGTGTGATGCAAAAAAGCAAAGGGCTCATGGTATCACCTTGTTGTTCGTTGTCACACGATAATTTCTAGATGCGACAGTAAATCTAGTTTTCCAAAGAGGCATCAATCTCTCTATGCATCTCACTACTTGTGGATGTACCTTCAAGCTTTCCAACAGACAGATGATACGTCTATGAGAGGTTGAATCGAAAGCTTTCCGGTAGTTAATCCAGGCCATCGACAGGACGCGCTGATGGGCTGCAGCGTCTTTACAGACACACCTGTCAATTAGCAGGTACTCTCGACAGCCTGCTACACCTTTTTTCGAGCCACGTTGTTCGTACATCTCTCGTCATACAGGCTCAATTCGTCGAACAATCCTGTTGTTGAGGACAGCTGTAAAGGTCTTATACATCGTGTTCAAACAAGTTATTGGCCTGTAATTCTCTGGGTTGGACAAGTTGCCTTTTTTTGGCAGGAGTATAGTGCGTCCTAACACCAGCCATTGCGGAATGGGCGTCTCCGACTTTAAATATGAGGTGAATATGCAGGCCAAATGTTGGTGTGTAAAAGTAAACTTCTTCCACCAAAAGTTATTGATACAATCTGGTCCAGCAGCGAAAAAGTTCTTCGTGCCTCTAAGTGCTTCTTTCACCTCTTCGGCAGTGATTGATGGACATTCCTCCTCAGATTTTATGAGGTTTTCGCAAAACTCCTTGAAGCGGATTATATTGTCAATATCTTCTTTCCACTCTAGTGTTTTCGGGATCTTGTACACCTCTCTCCAAAAAGTCTCTACCTCCTTGGGCTTGGGTGGATTTTTTACAGAAACAGGTAGATCGCTGAAGAGGCGCGATGGGTCAGCGAGAAACTGTTGATTCTCTCTGATCCATCTCTCCCTCTTCTGTATTCTCCTCCTTGTGTCAGATAACAGCCGTAGTTTGTCAACAATATGCTGCTTGATTGTCAGCAGCTTTGACTTTTTTAGTGTGTGATTCAAGATCCTTAGTTCTTGAGCAAACTTTCGAACCCTTTCCGTAAACGGTCTACCAGATGTTATGTAGTCAATCACACATTAAACACGGGACGCATTCTGTCTTGCCCATCCAATCTTCTTGTTCAGTTGATGCAAGCGTCTTTTGGTCTTTTGATCCATCGCCGGTTTCAGCCTTCGATTTGAATCAGCCAAAGCTCTCGCAGCACCATAAACTGAGCAATTGATGGTCCAGAGGTCGGACTCTTGCGAGATATCTCCACGAAGGATGGAATCCATTTCAGCCAGATCTTGGGGCTTAGGAGGAACTTGCCTGTTAATGTTCCTTCTTGTAATGAAATTGCGATCATCTCTCAGAAGGTGCCTGCTTTCTGCAGTTGGTCTCAATGTCGCTTCCTCATCTTCGTCTGCAGCTTCATAAAGCAGCGGTTGGGGAAGCGTTCCGCGTACATATCCATTTTGCCGGAGGTTGTCGGCTTGATTTCGCAAGGGCTGATGCGAAACGTGCTGAAGCTCTGGGTGTTTCTGGCACCACAGAGTTTGCATACGCGCCATAAAGCCTCGGTGAACAGGGATAATGCTGGCATCGTAGCAGTCTAACAAGACATCCTTGAGTTGATCCGTCCACTGAATGTGGATGTTTCGCCGGTTCGTCGTTGTGTTTCCATCTAAATTATTTTCAGCACCCCGAACTCTAGGCTGAGCGGCATTGTTTGCCGACCCATTGTCGGGTGCTCTGCGCGTTCGATTGTCTTGAACCGCATCTACAACATTTTGGTGTTTTGGTGGTTTCATTGTTGTTCCCACGAGCAACTAGGGAAAGGGTTAGTCCATCCTTGCAGAGCCCCGCGTGCAAGGATAAGGCTGATACTCTGAGAGGTCGCCCGGTATCCCAGAGTCACCGTTTGAAACACCTAACCCAGGTGCCATTCAGCTTTCGGCACGGTTCTTACGCCTTCGCTTAGGAGTTATTCCTTCTGGACCATCCCTGGACAATTGTCCGCCACTGCTTATTAATTATTGTAACCATATTCAGCAGAAACCCTTGGTACAGGGACCCTCTATCCGCAACCCGAGGACGCATTCGGTGGCTTTGTCATAGGCCCTTCGGTTCTATTCCAAAGGAATCGAAACCGAAAACCGAAATATATATATACACTATGTCATCTGCATACGCTAGCGACCAAATTCTAACCCCTGCTATCCTGACTCCTCCTACCACTCCGGCCTCCAGCTTACTTTCCATATCCACAATTAAAATCGCAAAAAGCGTCGGGCTAAGCGGACACCCTTGTCTTAACCCCCTATCCATCCAGAATCCCTCCGAAATCCCCTGTCCTCCTCTTACCTTATCTTTGGTTTCTTCATATATCTCCCTTACCCTCTCGATCAGGCCTCTCTCCGACGGAAACGCGCCTTTCAGATCCACAAAAAACGCGTACACTCTCGACCCCTTCTTCGCTAATTCTCTATCCACCACGTGCTGCAGAACGCAGATATTGTCGATAGTACTCCTACCTGCCCTAAAGCCCGCCTGCGTCTCTGGCAATATTCCTTTCCCCTCGACATC
>CAKNYM010047899.1:34188-45133 GCA_932195095.1 Andricus curvator
CACTTGGGCCCATTAGTATCCAAGGTCTTTGTTTCAGGCGTCATTCACTCTATTGTCACTCTGTTTAAAAACTATTTGTCGCTACACTTTTCTGTCCTGGCATACTACTCTAGCTTCCTTCACGTCCATGCATTTTCTGCAAGTTCCCTAGAACTTTGCGTATGCTCTACCGCTCTCTGACAAGAAGCTTCCTTGAGTATGGATGCCAAGCCTTAAAGATTTATAAATCTAAATCCTATGACCAGATTTGTAAAATCCATAACCGCATTTTAAGACTTATCCTTGGTTACCGTAGATCAACACCTATTCCAGTTATGCTTGTTGAACTCAAAGAACCCCCTTTGTTCCATCGATTCCAATTTCTAACTAAAAAATTTCTACTGAAAGTTTTCTCGGTGGAAGATCATCCGTCTCTTTACCGTCTAGAGACTATCATTGCTAGAAATAATGCTTATAATTTCAGAGAGACCTTCTCTTCACTAAACGCTTACATTTACCTCAATAAATTTGAACCCAAAATCATGTATTCATATACTCCCATCAATTATCTCTTGGATTACTCCCTTGAATTTGAAACTCCTAACATTAATCTTCAATTCGGTGAAATGTTGATGGATAGCCCTTCTCGAAATCTAGATTTTAATCACTATATAAAAACAATTTTGAAAACGAAACTATTTCTTATACAGGCGGCTCCAAGAAAGAAGATACTCTATTAACGGGAATTGGAATTACGTGTCCTCCTCTCCAAATTTTCAAACAATATAAAATTTTCCACCATTCCTCCATTTTTACCGCTGAATCTATTGCTATCTCTGAAGCTTTGGATATTATCATAGAAATTAAAAGAAATATCTCCCGCCATAGTAGCCTCTGACTCTCGCAGCGTATTATCTGCCTGCTGGAACTTCAACCACATAGAAACTAAAAACTTCCTTATCTACAAAACCAGAAACCTTCTTTCTCATGCAGAAAATAATAATATAAAAATTAACCTTTACTGGGTACCTGGACATAAAGGTATTTTTGGAAACGAAGTTGCAGACAAGCTCGCCAGGTTTGCTCTAACTACCGGTACTCCTTTAAATATCAGAATCCCTTATACTGACTTTTATAAATATATTTCTGATAAACTGCACACTCTGTCTAATGCTGGCTTAAAAAGGGACAGCGATCGTAGAAGAGTGGGTCTTTACTATTTTGAGAACTATTTCTCGGATTCACCGAAACCTTGGTTTTTTGAGTCTGAATGTGAAAAAAGAAGTGATATTGTCAATATTTCACGCCTTAGGAGTAACCTTTATGCTCTCGCCAGTAGCTTAGCTAGAAAGAATTTGGTAGAATCTGGGGATTGTCCTTGTGGAGACTTTGACGAGGATATTAATCATGTTCTGTGGGCCTGTCCCCGTTTCAACAAACAGAAGAAAATACTTGAAAAATCCTTAATCAAAATGAGGACATTCCCTCCATTCTGTGTGGAGAGCTTTCTCTGCGGCCCTAATAGTTCTGCTAGTCACTTTATTCTTAAATTCCTTAAAAACTGTGAATTGCTTGTTTAGCTTCTGTTACCTATATATTCTTCACCTGCCTATCGCACGCTAAACACCAATCGCCCCATCTACACTTGAAATACTACAAATGAAATAAATCTATAACTCGCCATGGCCGGATAGGTCTCGCTGTTACCAGCAAGGGACATTTACACTGCGGAAACCCAGTGGCGTTTACGACAATTCGCTCTGAGCTCGCTCTGAGCTCGATGGGGTGCTCAGCCATTTTCTCCATTTTCATTTTCCTGATCATGGAGAATAGACATAAGGAGACCAAAATCCTGTACATTGACTTCACGAAAAATGAGCATGTTTTTTCGCGAAGTACTCGCGCCTGAACTTCCCGTGCGTGGCGCTAGTATGAAGATATGTACAAATATTCACTTGTATAGCGGCCATATTTTTTGTACATATGTTCATACCAGCGCCACGAACGGGAAGTTTAGGCGTGTGTACTTCGCGAAAAAATATGCTCATCTTTCGTTACATTACTTTGGTCTCCTTGTGTCTATTCTCCATGTTCCTGACATATGAATGCCGATTAAAAATCAAAGATGGAGTTTTACCCCCCCCCCCAACTCACGCGCAGTAGCGCCGAGCACCAACAATAGCTTTTTAATATTGTCAAAACGGTTAAAGCAAAAGAAAACCAGCAAGTATCGAGATCAGTGAATGTAATTTAGTTATAAGATTAGCAACAGATTCAACATCCCTGGATTCAACATCTCGACATTTTCTTCTATTGCGACCATTTTCGAATTTTGTTTTCGCTCCACTACTTCATTAATCGCTCTGTGACAGTGGTGTCAGAACGCGGATATCTCTGGAATTGCGCAGTAGTGATTCCTGTGTATTTTTAGATAGACCATTTTACCTATCGGAAAGTTTACTGCGCATGTGCAATTGACTTTCGGTTGTACCCAGTTGTTGCGATCATTTTTGCTCGTTGAATACAGTGAAAACAATTTTCTGTAATTTTTAAACAATTGTGACAAGTTATCGAAAAAAAATTTCAAAGTGAAAATAAATTTGAATGAAAAAGGAAGAAAGGGAGCGTGTATGCGTTGTATGTACGGCTTATGTAAAAGGGATAGTTGTACCAAAGCATAAAAGAAACATAACCTCTTCTACTTTCATACGTTCAAATTGGATACTTTTTCCGAAACCTTGTTTACAATACAGAAGTGGTCGTATAAGGAAACAAGACTTCAAGAAATATTTTGAAGAATGTAATAATAATTGCTTGAAATATAAAACCTCTCAATTACGCCTCCTTTAAACTTAACTATGATCCTTCATCAATTTTTGGATCGATGTCCCCTCCTTTTTCTATGCATTCCTTTACTCTGCAATTATATTGTTGAATATATATTAAATTATATTGTAAAAACTTATAAAAATAAATTACAGTAACTATAATAATGTTGCATGCAAGCACGAAGTGTGTATTTTTATTTATATTACGTTTTTAATGTATTATGAATTTTATTTATTTGAAATATTTTTGCATATTGTCAATTGTCTAATTTAATTTTATTCATATTTTTGACTGAAATTCAAAAATGTAAGAATAAGCTTCCAAATTATATATTCTTTTTGTAACAGATTTGGCATTTTCCGAAAATTTCGGCCTTGAAACAACACACTATACAATAACTATTATTTTTTACCATTTTCTTCCAAAAACACCATCAATTTTATTTTTAAACAATTACAATTCTCAAATCCTGTCTTTCACCTTCAATATTTATTGTAATCACAATAATATAATTAACATTTAATAATATAAGAAACTTAACCTACTAAAAACCTGTTTACAAGTCCAGCTTTTTTACCACTGTCAGGTTGCTTTCGGCAACATAACATCGTCTCAATTGAACAAAATTATGTTTTTCCATTTGACACTTGCCCGATTTCGCACCCGATACATCATCTTCATTTAATTTCACTCCGACAAAAGGTACAATTGTATACAATTTTACAAAATATGAGCGCAAATTTTATACTACGCGGGGTGCACATAGTAGCCGCACATGCGCATATAAACTTCCGATAGTTATGTAAAATCAGCCCCGTGACACTCTGAAACGAAAGTGACGGAAATGTTTTTAAATTTGTTTGCTTCAGAATTTAAGTTTTAAGGCTTTTAGACTGAAATTTCATCAAGTTTTTCTTGTGATGAACGAGAATAATGGGGTATATAAGTGCGTTGTTTTTGGATGCAATTCTGGTTACGCGAATTGCTAAAGATTACTAAGGACGTGTTAGCTTATTTGATCCAATATTACTTGGAAAACCGAATGCGGCAATTTGCTAAAGTGAAAATTGCTGATCTAAAGAAGACTATCTTGTAGCAAAAAAGCTTGCTACAACTTGAATTGCTTAAATTCGCAAATGTAAATAAATTTGTTTAAATGTTTTTAAATT
This sequence comes from Andricus curvator, assembly GCA_932195095.1. NCBI lineage: Eukaryota > Metazoa > Arthropoda > Insecta > Hymenoptera > Cynipidae > Andricus > Andricus curvator. The sequence goes on from CAKNYM010047899.1 coordinate 38,166, forward strand.
TTATGTAAATACAATTTTCCAAATGGTAGTATTTATTCGTGTAACATTATATATATTTATTATTTATTTATTCCAAATTGAATATTGTTCACAAATGAACTTTTTTATTCTCCAACTTTATCAATATTTATTTATTTATTATTGTTTTTAGAGTTAAAAATTTTTCAGTTTTTTATTTTCCCTATTAAGAATAATTATTGGACACAAAGAAAAACTATCCGGAAAAATGTTCCGTTTTCTCATTCTCTACAAGCACATCTTTTTTAAAAATTATTTTTGCGACTTTTGAAATTTGCAATGTGTAAAACGATCGGACATCTATTCTTAACTTATTGTAAGCGAACATTAATATGTGTCATACTTCACACAAAGGCTATTGATTTTAAATACCCAATCGTTGCAAATCACGAAAAAATTACTCTTGTTCATTAGTTTGTTTATAACATTGTAAAAAAATTTGTCTTGGTCTTGCTCTAACCCACTGGAAATTATTTTTAGTTAGTTATTAAATTGATTTATGATCTTTTTTTGTAATGAATTTGAAAGTCTTAAAATAAATGGTATCACTGAAAAGTTAGACAAAAAAATTAAACTTTGTTGTTGAATAAAAATTTTTTATAAAAATAATTCGGATAATAACAAAGATGATAAAAAGGAAAATAATAACGGTCAAAATAATAACAAAAGCGGATATCAAAACCAAAACTACCAGGGTAGAAATCAAAACAAAAATCGATTTCCATTTTTAACATTTGGATTTCCATTTCTACCTTTTCCAAATCAATACCAACAAAATTCCAGACCTAGATTCCCCTACGATTTCCAATCAAATTTTCAACCTAGATTCCTACCTAATTACCAACCCAGATTCATACACAATAGATCCAGGTACCCTTACAACCCCTACTACCAAATGTTACCGATATTCAACCAAATGTCATTGGGCTCAAATCATGGTCAAAGTAACCCAATGATCGAATCCCCAACAGAAAAAGCGGAAAATAGTTCAGGAAGTAATAACAAAGATAATAAACAAAATTCCCAGAAACCAAATTACGGAAACAGAAAACAAAAACGTGATAATAATTCTAATAAAGATTCCCAAAATAAAATAAACTCCGATCAAAACAAAAATCAAAATTTAAATCCGCGCACAAACATTACAACAAACAATAGTAATTGTTATCATTGTGGTTTAACGGGTCATTTCAAAAGAGAATGCCCATATTACACATACAACCAGGGAAACTGGAGGGGCGGGTATTAGAATCAAAATTATTACAAAACTAATACCGAAACGCCAGAATATTTAAATTCGGATAAAGATGAAATAACGGAAACACGTTTTCATCTAATGACAAAATTCGAAGGTAGCTTATTTCGAATTCTAGTAGATGCAGGTGCCACACACTCTTATGTGGGAAAGGAATTGCTGGAAAAAATCCAGAATTCCAAAATTTGAATTTTTAAACCCGTCTCGCAAAAATTAATAGTCGCGAACAGAGAAACAGTCGACATAATTGGACAATCATTAATTCCAATTATGATCGGGAAAAAAGTAAAACATGTAATGTTCAGGTTAGTCCCAAAATTAAACTCCGTAGGTATTTTAGGCACGGACATGCTAAAAGCCCTACGAATGACTTTAAATTATCACACGGAAACCTGGTGGCTACCAGGAATTCCCCCCACCTACTACCATATGGAAGCTTATCCAAAATCGCTCCCTACCCCAATAATCGAAAATAAAACCGAAACTAAACCTGACATTACAAAAAAGGAGAATAAGGAAGTTAAAAACGAAAAAATTAGAAATAAACCAGGTATTAAAGAAAAAAAAATAGCAGAGGTTGCGGCAGGTACTGCATGGATAGGTACCAGTTACCGGCGGTAGAGCAGGAGGTGGGCAGCGAGAGTACTGGCAGTGCTGGTAGTGAAACCGACGGGGAGGGAATTTTCCACAAGCTACGACGGCCACCAACGCGTCGCCCGGTGTCGAGCGGTGCGTCGGGGAGAGGGAGAAATCGGGACGGTGGCAACGAAGGAAGCGAGAAGGTAAGGGAGAGAGCGTCAAGCGCAAGTGACGGGGAGGATCTCTTGAAAAGGAAGAGAGACAGCCAAGAGAGTCCGGAGAAAAGCGAGGTCGAGAGCCCGTTTAAAAAAAGCGGGATAACACCTAGGTCACCCCCCAAAAAAATGGAGGGATGTTGGAAAAGGAGGCTCTCGGGATGTTGTTAGGCGAGATCAGGGGAATGAGGGAGGACGTAAGGGGGACCAAGGAGCAGATGGAAGGCATGAGGGAGGACTTGTGAATCAGAGATGAGAAATGGGAAAAGGAGGTGAAAGAGCTGAGAGAGAGTAGATGGGTTAGAGAGGGAAAGAAAAGTAAAAGAAGTTAAAATAAAACAGATGGAAGAGGAGATTAGGGCGTGGAAAGAAAGGACGGAAAAAGGCTTGAGAAGGTGGAGGGCAGGTCCGAAATGGAAATAGGAGACGGGGGTAGCGGGGGCGAGATTAAAGGTATTTGGGAGAGGGTAGGGAATATGATAGAAGAGAAAGTGGGAGAGCGTATGAATGAAAAGGAGGAGAGGGCGGATAGGGAAAGGATAAGAGCAATGGAGTTGAGAATGGAGAGAAAGGACAGGAGAAATAATATTGTGATAAGAGGGTTGAAGATGAAGAGCGGGGAAGAAAGGGAGGGCGTGGAAGCGCTGCTACAGAGCATAGGTTGGAATAAAGGCAGGGTAGGGAAAGTTAAGTTGGAGGGGAGAAAGGAGAAAGAAGTGGCGGTTGTGGAGTTGGAGAGCTGGGAAGAAAAATTGGGGGTAATGCGAAATAAAAATAGGATGAAGGATAAGGAAGTTTTCATCGATCACGATTTGACCAGAAAGGAAAGGGATGTAAAGAGAATGCTGTACGACAGGGCTAGAAGGGAGAGGAGTGAAGGGAGATCGGCGAAGGTAGGATATCGGAAAATAAAAATAGACGAGAAAATGTGGGCGTGGGACGAGGAGAAAGAGGTGTTGAAGGAAGTGCAGGGGAATTTGTTTCGTAGGAAATAGGGGGGTGGGGGTAATGCAGGGTAGAGGAGTTTTGAAGGTGCTTTACTGGAACGTAGCAGGGGTAAAGAAGAAGGATGACGAGTTATGGAGGTATATCCAGGAATTTGATGTGGTAGGACTGGTAGAGACGTGGGTGGAAAGAAAGGAATGGGATAGAATTGAGCCAAAGCTGCCAAGGGGGTATAGGTGGAGACTCCAGGAGGCGGTCAGAGTGAAGAAGAAAGGAAGGGCTAGTGGGGGAATTATAACGGGGGTTAGAGATGGATTAGAGGAAGAAGCTCACGGAGAGGAAGAGGGGGAGGGAGTGCAAATGAGAAAAGTAAAGATAGGAGGGGTAATGTGTAAGTTTGTGACAGTGTACAATAAGGATGGGATGGAAAGAATTAAAGAAAGGGTGGAAGACCTGTTAGGTGAAAAAGAAGAGGGTATGGTGGTACTGGGTGGGGACCTCTGTATAAGAAAGGAGATAGGGATAGGCAGGAAAATTATAGGGGGATTACGCTAATGAATACGGCGTATAAAGTATACGCGATGGTAGTAGCGGAGAGGCTGCGGAAAGATGTCGAGGGGAAAGGAATATTGCCAGAGACGCAGGCGGGCTTTAGGGCAGGTAGGAGTACTATCGACAATATCTGCGTTCTGCAGCACGTGGTGGATAGAGAATTAGCGAAGAAGGGGTCGAGAGTGTACGCGTTTTTTGTGGATCTGAAAGGCGCGTTTCCGTCGGAGAGAGGCCTGATCGAGAGGGTAAGGGAGATATATGAAGAAACCAAAGATAAGGTAAGAGGAGGACAGGGGATTTCGGAGGGATTCTGGATGGATAGGGGGTTAAGACAAGGGTGTCCGCTTAGCCCGACGCTTTTTGCGATTTTAATTGTGGATATGGAAAGTAAGCTGGAGGCCGGAGTGGTAGGAGGAGTCAGGATAGCAGGGGTTAGAATTTGGTCGCTAGCGTATGCAGATGACATAGTGTATATATATATTTCGGTTTTCGGTTTCGATTCCTTTGGAATAGAACCGAAGGGCCTATGACAAAGCCACCGAACGCGTCCTCGGGTTGCGGATAGAGGGTCCCTGTACCAAGGGTTTCTGCTGAATATGGTTACAATAATTAATAAGCAGTGGCGGACAATTGTCCAGGGATGGTCCAGAAGGAATAACTCCTAAGCGAAGGCGTAAGAACCGTGCCGAAAGCTGAATGGCACCTGGGTTAGGTGTTTCAAACGGTGACTCTGGGATACCGGGCGACCTCTCAGAGTATCAGCCTTATCCTTGCACGCGGGGCTCTGCAAGGATGGACTAACCCTTTCCCTAGTTGCTCGTGGGAACAACAATGAAACCACCAAAACACCAAAATGTTGTAGATGCGGTTCAAGACAATCGAACGCGCAGAGCACCCGACAATGGGTCGGCAAACAATGCCGCTCAGCCTAGAGTTCGGGGTGCTGAAAATAATTTAGATGGAAACACAACGACGAACCGGCGAAACATCCACATTCAGTGGACGGATCAACTCAAGGATGTCTTGTTAGACTGCTACGATGCCAGCATTATCCCTGTTCACCGAGGCTTTATGGCGCGTATGCAAACTCTGTGGTGCCAGAAACACCCAGAGCTTCAGCACGTTTCGCATCAGCCCTTGCGAAATCAAGCCGACAACCTCCGGCAAAATGGATATGTACGCGGAACGCTTCCCCAACCGCTGCTTTATGAAGCTGCAGACGAAGATGAGGAAGCGACATTGAGACCAACTGCAGAAAGCAGGCACCTTCTGAGAGATGATCGCAATTTCATTACAAGAAGGAACATTAACAGGCAAGTTCCTCCTAAGCCCCAAGATCTGGCTGAAATGGATTCCATCCTTCGTGGAGATATCTCGCAAGAGTCCGACCTCTGGACCATCAATTGCTCAGTTTATGGTGCTGCGAGAGCTTTGGCTGATTCAAATCGAAGGCTGAAACCGGCGATGGATCAAAAGACCAAAAGACGCTTGCATCAACTGAACAAGAAGATTGGATGGGCAAGACAGAATGCGTCCCGTGTTTAATGTGTGATTGACTACATAACATCTGGTAGACCGTTTACGGAAAGGGTTCGAAAGTTTGCTCAAGAACTAAGGATCTTGAATCACACACTAAAAAAGTCAAAGCTGCTGACAATCAAGCAGCATATTGTTGACAAACTACGGCTGTTATCTGACACAAGGAGGAGAATACAGAAGAGGGAGAGATGGATCAGAGAGAATCAACAGTTTCTCGCTGACCCATCGCGCCTCTTCAGCGATCTACCTGTTTCTGTAAAAAATCCACCCAAGCCCAAGGAGGTAGAGACTTTTTGGAGAGAGGTGTACAAGATCCCGAAAACACTAGAGTGGAAAGAAGATATTGACAATATAATCCGCTTCAAGGAGTTTTGCGAAAACCTCATAAAATCTGAGGAGGAATGTCCATCAATCACTGCCGAAGAGGTGAAAGAAGCACTTAGAGGCACGAAGAACTTTTTCGCTGCTGGACCAGATTGTATCAATAACTTTTGGTGGAAGAAGTTTACTTTTACACACCAACATTTGGCCTGCATATTCACCTCATATTTAAAGTCGGAGACGCCCATTCCGCAATGGCTGGTGTTAGGACGCACTATACTCCTGCCAAAAAAAGGCAACTTGTCCAACCCAGAGAATTACAGGCCAATAACTTGTTTGAACACGATGTATAAGACCTTTACAGCTGTCCTCAACAACAGGATTGTTCGACGAATTGAGCCTGTATGACGAGAGATGTACGAACAACGTGGCTCGAAAAAAGGTGTAGCAGGCTGTCGAGAGTACCTGCTAATTGACAGGTGTGTCTGTAAAGACGCTGCAGCCCATCAGCGCGTCCTGTCGATGGCCTGGATTAACTACCGGAAAGCTTTCGATTCAACCTCTCATAGACGTATCATCTGTCTGTTGGAAAGCTTGAAGGTACATCCACAAGTAGTGAGATGCATAGAGAGATTGATGCCTCTTTGGAAAACTAGATTTACTGTCGCATCTAGAAATTATCGTGTGACAACGAACAACAAGGTGATACCATGAGCCCTTTGCTTTTTTGCATCACACTTCTGCCTCTATCTCTCGCACTACCTGAAGACCTGAAGATCTATGCCTCTGGTAAAAGCAAACTTCAAACTGCTATAAATATTGTCAAGAACTACACAGGAGAGATTGAGATGGACTTTAGCTTGGACAAATGTGCCAAAATTCATCTGGAGAAAGGAAAGATTACTGGCGTTCTCAAGGACCCTGAGCTTGTGGATATAAGTGTTATCAGACATCTTAATACTGGAGAGACCTATACATACCTGGGCGTGCCTCAAAACCGCATTCAGGACGTAACATCAGTGAAGGAATCTCTCCGAAGCAGATACAAGCATCTTTTTCGACAGATTTGGTCTTCCAATCTGTCGGCGTTGAACAAGGTATCTGCGACTAACATGCTTGCCGTCCCGGTTCTACTCTACTCGTTTGGGGTAGTTCAATGGACGAAGAACGAGCTTAAGGCCCTTGATGTCATTACACGTAAGATCATGCATATGCATAAAAGCTTGCATATCAATTCGTCAGTTCCGCGATTATATATTTCACGCCGTCAAGGCGGACGCGGACTTCTGAATCTCCAGTGTCTTCATAACCGGATTCTTCTAAGTACAGCTTACATCGTTGCGAATGAGAGAGATCCTCTCCTAAAGATGGTCAGGAACCACGAGATGATTGGCGAAGGAGCGTTCCTTTACAAAGCCGCGGAGCAAGCGGCCGAGACCCTTGGCCTGAATTTTAACATCAGAAGTGAGGATAGTGCATTACTTCATCTAGATGCTTCACTTCTAAAAACCAAAGTGAAGAAAGCAGAGGTTGAAAATTTTCAC
>CAKNYM010047899.1:56309-70905 GCA_932195095.1 Andricus curvator
ATAGCTATTACTAGTGATAATTTTTGTTTCTTTACTTCTATCTATTAGAAGTTATTAATTCGAGGTACAGAGAGGATTTGTCATGTAATTTCCTATTGTCAATAATTATTCTGCCTAATTATAGAGCTTCATTTCAATAAAACAATTTACTGAATTTTTGTTTCATTTGAATTATTTCAAATCTTTACCGCTCTTAAAATTACTAGAAAATTACTAGCAAGTAAGTATTCAGTAATAGGGTTCTAGCGCCCTGGCAATCTAGTTCTAAAACGGCGCATGCTGTCACAGTGGCGTCCCATGTGGGCAGAAAGCGTCGGCGTAAAGCAAAAAATTATGAGAGTGAAAGAGACAAATAGATCTGTCCGTCCCTCTCACTCTTATGTGTTTCTGCTTTACGCCGACGTTTTCTGCCCACATGGGACTGCACCTTGAGGGTGCGATTCCATCCACGGAATCGCACCCTCAAGGTGCTCTTTAGGAAACCGCACCAATGTTCCAAACAATTTGCTTAGAAATTTAGTTAAAGATCAACTAAACGTCGACTTTTTTCGTGTATTGAGAATATAATAAGTGGATAGATTCTTGGGGAATTTACGAGTATGATTGAAAGTGAACATAACCTCAAATTTCAACTATTTAGCAGCACCGTGCCACTCAAAGCTAAAAGTGGGATGACTCTTGACCGGAGAAAATTAGTACTTAATATGGGCGCGTGCGACGCTGTTTACCTATTGGGCCGACTTGCTACAAAATGCATGGTGAAAATGAGAAAAGTGATATTTTTCAACAGTTCTACTGTGCTTTTCTTCGTTTTTTTTGCCGAAAATATAAACATAAATAGTTTTCTAATCTAATGAGGAAAAATAAATGATAAAATAGTATGAAGATTTGAAAATAAATGCGATTGAAGAAATTGAAAAGAGCGGGAAATTGAAAAAAAATTATTAAAATAATTTGTAAAAATGAAAATATTGTTAATGTTATTCTTTTCTTTATAAAATTTAAACGTGATTGGTTGTTTGTTACCAAAAAAATACTTTTATATTTTAATAGCACAATAAATAATACTAACAATATTTAAATTTTTAGAACTTATTTTTTTTTTTAATTTCCGCCATTTTAAATTTCTTTAATCTCATTTATTTTCAAATTTGTATACTATTTAGCAAGTCGGCCCTAAAAGTAAACAGGGCCTTCACTTCGCCTGGTGGCCGCGGTCAACTCTCATCCTACTTTTTCTTTACAGGCCTCCCATTAAGTGGCACCTAGCTGCTATTTACTGATGTGTGAACGCGGATATCTCTCACATGTGCAGTAGTGATCCCCGTGTATTTTTAGGCTGACGCTGATGACAGATGGGTTAACATAACCTAAAAAGAAAAGAGCAATCACTACTACGCATATCAGAGATGTCCTCGTTCATACATCACAGGAAATAGAAAAAATAGGAAAACTGACCTGTCCTTTTCCGAGTACTTAAATGTTAAATTCCCACGCGGGAAGTTTTTGTAAACTTGGATGAAGAAGTTTATTAAGTATTTTCAATTATTCACCAGCTAACTTCACTGCGTCGATTGCTGAGGGAAAATTAATGGACCAAATGCATGGTACCAAAAAAAGAATCAAATTTATGCACAGAATTTGTGAAGAAGTCTATTTTGCAGGCTTCTGCTACACAACCTATATGAGCTCATGTAACGAAATCTATAGTCATTGGTCCTTCGAAAATCCTGTATAGGAATTTGATTTTTTTTTGGTTAGATTGCCAAAAAAGAAATTTAGAATTGTTGAAAAAGCCTCACTAAATTTCAGAAAAGTGTAACCAGTGAAATATGCGGTAGGTATTCATTGGTCCATACTCTCAGTTTTTCATAATCTGATTTTTCTATAAAATCACTAAATTTGAAAACCGGGATCATTTGGATACTAGATGGGAATGCGCAAAAAGAAAATATGAACCTCTTAAACCTAGATTTGAAAGATGTTATTTTCGGCAACTCACATTTCCTTCTAGTCTTTGCTTTAACAGTGGTTTTCAAATCTAGTTTTTTTTTGGAATCATGGACTACTGAGTATCTACCAAGAAATATACTATAAACATAATTTTGTTTTTTCAAATCGACATTTATTTTTTAAATATCCGCTTCTGTGAAAAACACAAACATAACCTAAAATTGTTAATAGCTGTACATTTTCATTTAGTCATAGGGATTTGTCTTTTGTCTCAATGTGTCCCGCAAGTCCGCAGTGAAAGAAACGTTACTAGAAATTAATAAAATAAAAATAATAGAATAATAGAATAAAATTAATAAACATTGATGTCGCCCATCCCTAGTATCACTGCACCAATGACGCTGCACGTGGTAGGTATTTATTTGTCCATTTGATCCATGTGCCAATAGTCCTACTCTGCTCAATCGGTAACGTAATCTTCTTCAAGAACATCGTGGAAATTCCAAGTACCGATCCAGCACTTTCAATAAATATGTACCTGCCCATTATCGCATAATTGTTAATTAACCATTGGCATGCAAAGATTTCTGTAAATAAACGTGAAATCATTTGTTTCAAAGATCTACCGAAAAGTTTCCGCTGTAAAAATGTCATCTTCGGAAATTCTCAAGCCGAATCTTTACGTTGTCTTTTTCAATGCACCTATTAACTTTAAGGACCATGGCGACATTCAAATCCTGTGTCTGCTGTCAAATTTATTTTGATGAATAAAGTGTGGTAAGTCGAAAATTCGCCTATTAATGTTAACTATCATCCTTTTGGAGTGCCTTGAATGCGGAAATATGTAAGAATTCATCATTTATAGCCGCTTCTCTAAACATAAAGTCAGCAAGTGACACTTCGCCCACGTTACTCTCCTCCAGGGTAAAGTCGGGTATACTTTACCCACTTATCAATTACCCTGTACCCTAGCCGACTTTACCCAGAAATAATGATTACCTGCAACATTTGTTACTCCCTGTTTTTTCTGTGTTCTGAGCCTTTCCGTTTCTTCCGCTAGGGTCTAATGATACCCATACGCGTAACTCTAAAGTTGAAAATGAAAGCTTTAAGGTTAGGGTTTATCTTATCTAAACTATATACAATTCTATTTTGGCTCCGTAGCCGGATTTGCAAAGAATTGTGGTTCTACCTGGACCCTTCTTTTTACATTCAATGACTTCGTCTTTGAAGTTTTTGTGCAAGATTTTACCTAAAGAAGGGATCTGAATAGGAGGATTACTGATGGAGTCTATTTTTATAGTAAAAGGGCGCTTATTATACTTCGAATAACTGTTTCTCGGTTCAGGATTCACGTGGTTAGAGGGAGAATTATTGAGTTCAGTATGTCTGGATTTGTTGAGTTATCATGCTCTCGCAAGCCTTCAGCCGGTCGTTTGGCAGGAGCTTTCACGAGGTTAGACCAGTGATGCTAATATACCGCGAATTTTTCAACTGCGCAAGCATTACGTTGGAAAGGCGAAGCACGCTATTGGCCGTAATACGCGCGCTTATTTTAAATGTTTCAAATTTACACAAATATGGCGACGGACTAAAAATAAGGAATAATGGTACTTTTAGTTTTAAGTCGAGAAATTATATTAATTTATGTCAATATGGTTAATATATATTACTGCAATAACCATAAGTTATTGCATCAAGTTATATATAATAGTATATACATATACTTTATGCAATTTTTAGGTCCAAAAATGTATATCCTGTTGATCATTTTTTTATTTTTTACTTTAGGGAAGAATATTAGATTTTATTCTTTATCTTTTATATGATGTGACTTCTAGATTTTCTTAAATATTTTTTTGGGGGGTAAGGATCTGATTGAAAAACATATATTTGACACTATTTGACCCAGAGTTGATTATAGCGGAACTCATAGATTCTAATCAACTAAGGCCGTGATATATCCTGTTATCGCAGAGAATCACGGATCTAGAGGAGAAAACCTCGAAGAAAAATTATAATAAAAATTCGAAAAAGAACTTTTTAACTTCAATTTTAATACAAATTATACACACCGTTAGACAAAATAAGATTTTTTCAAATTAAAAAAATTTGAACTTCAGGGCAGTTCATTTACTATTTTTAGACAAACTTTGATATTTTAATCGGATATTAAGTACATTACATTTTCCATAGTAATAATAATAAAATACTGTATTATCAATGATCTTATAGTTATTTCAGTAACATATATTAACCATATTAACATAAATTATTATAATATCCCGACTTGAAAATCAAAATGAATTTGAAGCATTTAAAATAAGCGCGCGTATTACGGCCAAAAGGGTGGCTTTCCCCTTCCAACGCAACGCTTGCGCAGTTGAAAAAGTCGCGGTCTATTAGCATCACTGGTTTACTCTCATCCTTAAGTAGGAAAGACTCTAAGTCCAGATTCTAAGACCAGATTCTAAGTCTGCACAATTCTGATTGCTGTGTGGAGGCCATCTCTAAAAGAAGATCTCGTTGAGTTTGATCAAAAACCTCCTCATTTATATTGTCTATTTTGACATCGTCATCAACCAAGTTCGGATGGCCAAACCACCTGTTTTTGCGGTTGCAATTGAAGTCCACTCGAAAGAAAACCAGAAAATGTTGATCCTCATAGGCCACTGCGCCTTTAAGCTTCCTTTTTGATACAAAGGAAGAGTCTCAGAGCGAAACAAAGAAAATTCTTCCTTAATTATTTATGAGCACAAGAAAGCGCTGGCAGGGTCGACTCCCATGGGCGCGTGTGACCGCGTATACTTTTGTAGTTATCGACCTCCTGTTAGATGGCTCTACTGTAGAGGCAAAAGTGGGGGTAATATTTTCTTAAAATATTTTCGCGCCGCCATGCAAATGTTTTCAAATGTTTTTTGAGGTTATATTAAAGTAAAATCAGTGAAGTGAAAAATGAAAATAGTTAAAGTAAATATAAATGTTTTTACTGTGCCAGGATGTTCGTCCAATACTATTGAACATAATCTCGTTTTATTTCTCGTACATGTCACAAAACACTCTACATTGTACGAATGAAGTCACTGATTTCATTTCTCTATTTTAATGCGAATAAATACAATGCCGTAAAAAAGTTACATTTCATGTGTCCTGTATTTCTGAAGAATTAATGCAGAATTGATCAAATTTATGCCGAAAAATGAAACAGGAAACAGTATTTACACATTTTTCGTCTTACATTTGTATAATTTTGAACTAATTTGTTTATTTTTTCTAATTTTAATTCATGCAACACATTCAAATAATATACACACATACGTGGACGAACCCATAGATACATTTTAGTTTTCGACCTCCTTGTAGGTGCGCTAGTGTCGCTATAAGTGGTCCAACGCACTCACGAGAGTCGGCCCTGCCTGCGAAAGCGACTTGTTCGTACGGCTGCCATCTTCCTTTTGAGGGGAATGTTTAGTTTGGGAGTCATCTACGCGTGTCGCTGGCGTCGCGAACCAGTGCTTCACCGATAGAAAGTATGCTCAACAGTGTAAGTGGGATAGATGAAGGCGAAAGGACTGCACCGTGTACATGCGGGTGCCGTCCCATGGCAGCGCAAAACTCGGCGTAACGCGCAAAACGTCAAAGCACTAGCTAGTGACTTCTAGCAAAAAAAATCCTGTGACGAATGTAGCCGCCTTTATGTTTTGACAGAACTTTGTTTCGTCGGTTTTACGTTGTGCGCGACGCTAAGATTCAAATATTTTCTCTATGTCCCATGATGGCGCAAAACTTACACCGTATTTTCATAGCGAATGAAAAATACACTCCCAGCAGCTCTCATGGAAAGTACGTGCCGCCATTGGTTATTTCATTGTATCGCTGATATAGATTGCAGTTTTGCGCTGCCGTGGGACGGCACCCTCATGGTGGACTCTCATGTCAGATGAAAGCAGTGGACGATAGCAGAAACTCATGAGAGTGAAAGAGACAAATATATCTATCCGTCTCTTTCACTCTCATGAGTTTCTGCTTTCATCTGCCATTAGAGTCCACCATCAGTCGAACTGAAAAAAATTTAGAACCCTATGTACTCTTTCCTCTACACCTGGAGGAGGATTTCGATGCCCTCTAATCTAGTTGATCGAATCTCTCTTTCTATCGTATCAAATTCGACAGAGATATTCGATCATTTTGAAACGATCGACTGCAACTATCTCCTTCTACATAATGTGTCAGAACGAGCGGGACAATATTCGGTAATCAAGAACTCTCCACTTTCACCCCTCTCTTTCTGACAAATAAGATATAAATAGATAGTTGCAGTCGATCATTTTCAAACGATCGGAAATTTCCGTCTCATTTCATACGATAAAAAGAGAGATTCGATTAACTAAAGTCAGCGTCAAAAGTACGCATTTCACAACAATAGGGACCTCAGAAGGAAGGGTATACCGGCTCACCCGCAGGTCTATAGCTGGGAGGGGAAAATGCAGGGATGTCGGTACCCCTTCCTTCTGAGGTCCCTATTGTTGTGAAATGGATACTTTTTTTCTAACACTTTTTATACGTTGGCTACTCTCATTAAATCCCGAAATGTGCGAGTTGCGAGCGATCAAAGTGAGGGTCGCGTACTTTTGACGCCGACTTTAGATTAGAGGGCATCGAAATCCCACCTCTGGTCTTTCCGGACTTTCTTCCAACTTTTTCGTGAATGGGAATATTCACTATTACGTTTTTCATTTGTAACTTTGTATTTTAATATATTAGGCTAAAATTGAAAAACAAAAAAATTTGTTTTTTTTTAAACAACCCTATTAGAAATTTTCTGATACGCCCAGACAAATAATTCTTTTCTATTAATTACAATAGTTATTATTATTACAATATCTGAGCATTTATTGAATATTATTTTTTACATTATTTGCTTTTATACTTACACATTTTCTACTCTCATACTTAAATTTCTGCACTCGTGAAAAGAATTTTCATAATATAGGTACAGCTTTCACAACAACAACAAAATAATAAAAAAACATTTTATCATTATCGCAGATACAGTTGAGCTCTCGAATTCAATAACTCGCCCAACTCGCCTACTATTTTATGAAGAACATATTTAAGTCAATTCTTAATGAATTTATCTAAAATATTCCAGAAATCTTCTTTGAACTATTGACTATATAGAACAACTTTCTCGCTGGAAGTTGTTTCAAATCTGAAGTTGCCTCGATACTTTTTGTCTCCGAAAGTAGAAAAATGTGGTTACTGATTGACCTTAATTTTTTATTGAATATTATTAAACAAAAGGTCATTTTTAACTTTTCATTATTTTTCAGGCATTCGCCGAGTATACTTTGTACGTGTACCCAATTTCAAACAGTTTCAATAACATTTGTACGAGTTATGATGGTTTATGTTTTAATCACTTATTGATTATCAGGAAATTTTTTTTCAATTTTTAATTTTTATTCTTAGAACTAATTTAAGGACATAAGTAATTTAAATAGAACCGACCTTGTTATTTTACATGAGCCTATATTTAAAAAATTAATTTCATGAATTTGAACATTTCCATTTATTGAGACCCGGGGACCAAAGCTTTTAGCGTTTTCGAGCGTCGGACGAGTTATTGAATTCAAGAGCTGAATTGCAGAAATTTTTGTATTGAAACATGTTATGGGAATTCAATTTCGAATTTTAAGAAAGAGATTTCGGACTCCGCAGGTAAACAATCTACTGGGAATTCCTCGAGCGGCATCACACAGGAAGATAGGTATAGGAACTATAAATGTAGGAATTGCAAAAGTTAGGCCATCCCTATTTTAAATGCCCTGAGGAAAAGCGAAAATATTGTTATGGGTGCGGGGCAGAAGGCATATTTAAAAGCGATTGCCCTAAATGCCAAGCAAAGGGAAACGAACAGGGGAGGAAAAACTAGGGCCCCTTATTCCTCCCGTAACAAATACCGGAGCCCATTTATCAGAGAATGAATGTGGTCACTTGCCGGAGTCGACCATTACTATTTTGGCTCCGTCAATTTCCAACACGGTTAATAATGTGATTGTCCGAAAGGGGCAATATATCCAAAGAACGGAAACCTCCCGTTTAGATAGAATATGGGGGAGTAGTTCTAAAGATGAAGAACCGGTAGAGATCATCCGAGTAGAGGATCCAATTAGGATCCGTCCTAGTTGCAGAAAATCTGACCCCTTAGTCGCAATTCAAGGGGGAGGGGGGTGCCGTGACTAGTACTATCACGGCTGATCCTCTCGGATTAGAAGATATAGAACTGCGTAAGGAAATACTACAGGAGAGTTGTAGCATGAGCTCAGAGGACTCTATGGTAGTACGGGACGAACAGAGGGCGATCCAGATGGGCAATAGAGCAGCTGAACAATTAATAGAAGTTGCAGGGGAAATACCGTCTTGTGGGGAGATCGAGACCGAAGATAAGGCCATGAGGCTATTCGCGAAAATCAGGGTGGGTGCGCGAATGATTGACGCACTTATCGATGTGGGTCTTCGCGTTCATTTCTGGTTGATTCTCTCGCGAGGCAATTGATAGCAGAAAATATGCGTAAAATGGTAGATGCTAAAGCACATAGAATGAGGGTGGCTAATGGGGCTACTTCTCAGATTCTAGGGAGGGTATTCTTGCCAGTAGAATTAGACGGTGTGGAGCATGAGGTACCGTTTCGCGTAAGGGACGCGTTATCACCATATTGTATTCTGGGCTGGGACTTCATGTGCAAATTCGGTCTCATCCAAAATGGGTTTAGAAACGCGTGGTATTTAGCTAGGCCTCACGGGGAAGAACATATTGTTCATTATGGGGACGGTAATACAACTACTATGAACTTAGATGAGATCAGGGAGCAGGAGACCTGCTGTGGATTAGTAGAACTATCGGAAGTTGAAATTAATCGACTTCAGAAGTTCCTGGCAGAGGTTATTCCGTCCGGCTCTCCGAAATATGGTCGAAACCACCTCGTTGAACATAAAATTCATGTTCAAGGACATGTCCCAATCAAGCAAAGCCACTATAGGGTTTCTCCGATTGTATTGGGAGCAATGTATGACGAGGTGGATTAACTATTAGCGGAAGATTTCATCGAACTGTCCAACTCGGAGTGGTCTAGTCCAGTAGTAATGGTGAAGAAACCTAACGGTGCATATCGTATGTGTATTGACTACCGAAAAGTCAATGAGGTCTCTAAGGGCGACGCATATCCACTTCCCTTTTTGGAAGATATCTTGGATAAGTTACGGTCGGTCCATTATATTTCGACTATTGACTTGAGTTTAGCTTATCACCAGGTTCCTTTGGAGGAAAGTAGTCGAGCGATAACGGCATTCTCGGTACCGGGACGCGGCTTGTTCCAATATAAGCGTATACCTTTTGGGTTGAGCGGGGCACCTGCTACCTTCCAGAGATTAATTGATAAATTAATCGGCCCAGAAATGCATCCTCACTGTTTCGCATATCTCGATGATATTATCATCGTGACAGAAACCTTTGAGGAACATTTAGAATGGCTGAGGAAGGTACTGAACAAAATCTATGGTGCCGGGCTGACCATTAGTCCCGAGAAGAGCGTGTTTTGCCGCTCAGAGGTACGGTATCTGGGCTATCGGGTTAATGAACAAGGTTTGCTACAAGATGCGGAACGGGTGTCTCCCGTTTTAAATTACCCTACACCGCGCAATATACGGCAGCTTAGAAGATTTTTAGGTATGGCTAGCTGGTATAGGCGCTTTATAAAGGGCTTTGCTTCACTTTCGGAACCCCTTACTCGACTATTACGGAAAAATAACCGTTGAAATTGGGCAGAGGAACAAGAAGCTGCGTTTGAGGCGATTAAAAGGGCACTCTCGTCGGCTCCAATTTTATCATGTCCGAATTTTGAACTTCCCTTTGTGTTACAAACTGACGCAAGCAGTTTTGGCTTAGGCGCGGTTCTGACACAAGTAATTGAAGGGGAGGAACGAGTGAATGCCTTCGACAGCCGTACGTTATTGGATGCCGAACGTCGATATTCTACTACGGAACAAGAATGTCTGGCGGTAATTTGGTCTATCCGTAAATTTTGTCATTTCTTGGAGGGTTTTAAATTCACGGTTATCACGGATCATAGCAGTTTACGATGGCTGCATAATTTGCACAACCCGACCGGTCGTTTGGCGCGTTGGTCATTAGAACTGTTAGAATATCGGTTTGAAATAGTCCATCGTAAAGGTGCTCTACACCATGTACCCGACGCACTCTCACGGATGTATGAGGACGAAGAGGTCGCCGAAGTCTGTGGAGCAGAAGTGATAGATGATCCGTGGTATTACCGACGAGTTAAGGATGTGCAAAATTTCCCTAGAAGGTATCATGGGTGGAAGGTCTTAGAGGGTAAACTATATGCGTTTAGGCCGAACCCTCTGATTGAACCAATCATAGAAGATACCGAGGCATGGAAACTAGTAGTTCCAGTCGATAAGCGACAACAAGTGTTGACTGAAGTACACGGTGTACCTCAGGCAGGGCATTTAGGGGTAGAAAAGACATATGCTAGGGCGGTAGTCTCTTATTATTGGCCCGGAGTTTTTAGGGACGTAGTTAATTATGTAAGAGGGTGTGACATTTGTCAACGCACAAAAGTTTCACAACAAGCTCGCCCTGGGTTAATGGGGAAAAGAGTGGTGGAACAACCATGGGCAATGGTGTCTATGGACTGTATGGGGCCTTACACCCGTAGTAAAGTAGGTAATTGTTATGTCATTGTCTTTCATGATTACTTTACTAAGTGGATCGATTGTAAAGCCCTACGTGCAGCCAACGCTAAAAATGTGGGCGTGGCCATATGGAAGACCTGTTTATTTCACGTTGGGGTAAACCCGAAGTAATCCACACTGATAATGGTACGGAATTTATCAATAAAATCATGACCGAATTAACCAGATTTTATGGTATCCGTCACTCTACTAGCCCAGTAAACCACCCCCAAGCGAACCCGAATGAACGAATGAATCGAGTATTGAAGGCTATGATTCGATCATTCGTTGATTCGAATCAACAGGAATGGGATATTCATCTCCATGAATTTAGGTACGACTACAATACCGCAGTTAATAGTACTACTAAAGTAGGTCCGGCCTTTTTAAATTGTGGGAGGGAATTGAGACCGAAAATAAGCCTCCGAGGAGAGGAGGAGAGTCCCGATAATATTCCCGAACCCGATAGAGAAAAATGGATAGAGCGTATGGAGCGCCTAAGAGAATTACGAGATCTTGTGACGCTTCATTTAGAAGAGGCTCATGAGAAACAAACTCGCTATTATAACCAATCGCGCCGTGATTTTAAATATCAGGTGGGAGATCGGGTTTTGAAGCGTTGGACGATATTGTCCTCAAAGGAGAAGAAAATATCGGCTAAATTGAATAAGCGTTTTCATGGTCCTTTCCGTGTTATGGGGATGCGCTCACGCCTAGTTTATGAATTAGCTAATGATAACGGAAGGGCACTTGGCGCTTTTCACGTGAAGGATCTCAAACCATATGTATCACGTTAGAATACTTGCTGGGTTTGAATTACTTTACCCTAGTTTTAATTTGTTGATTGGTTGATTGGATTGATTAAAATTTGAATTGGTGAATTCACAAATTTTTTTTCTCTTCTTTCTCACTGCTCCCCCTTCTCCTTCCATCTGCTCTCGTCCTGGAATGTTTTTCTTCTTTTTTGTTTGTTTGATTTTTTGTTTTGTTTATTTGTCACTGTTGCACGTGTCTGGCACATTTTTCATAATCTTACCTGACGAATTGGGGTCAAGATTATTCTTTTTAAATTCTTTTGTGGAGGTTAGTCTTATGATTTTCTTGTCTGTTTTATTTTTTTATTTCTGTTGTCGACACATTACGATAGTCTTTTGATTTGACATTAATTTATTTTATTTTTTATTTTTTTACTTGACTCCTTAGGAGTTGAACTTGAGAGTGTGTTGTTCCGCTTTGGAGCGGGTGATTTTTGGTTTTTGATTTTTGGAAGAATGGTATGGTTTTAAGCCGCCTACCACCTGAGTTTTTCTAATCAGTTATCAAGGGGAAAAAAAACCCAGGGTTTCCTCTAAGAGCGGAGGAGTTGTAATGTTGCAGGTTTCACCTGCAAATTACTTTGTTCTGTTTCTTTTATTTATTGGTAAACAGCTCCTCTCCTCTTGGAGGAAATTTTCGCGAGAAAAACGAGGCTCGATCGAGGGCCAACCGATTTGATTTTTTATATTTTATCTATTTTTTTTATCTTTGAAATGTTTTACCATTTCGTTTTTTTTTGTACACACTCTCATGGGCTTTTCATAAGGAGAAGGAGTAAGAGTCACTCTTACTAATTCTTTTGGGTTTTTGTTTTCTTTTTGTTTTTGTCATTCACCGAGTTTTGAGGACGAAGGAGGGATGGAGGAAGGGGTGAGTTTACTTGGAGCATCAATCACCATCAAGGATCAGCGGTACGGACTACAAGGATGCAAGGCGGGTTGAAGTCGCGCAGGCACAGCCGTTGGTTGTACACCGGGGGTGGAATGTGGATGTGAGTCCCGCATTCCAAATCCTGTACCTGGTGCGATTCAAATCTCACCGCCCAGGATTCATCGCAGCACCACTATCACCATCTTTTGAGCATTAAGGTCCCGAGATCTCCCTCCATCCGCCATGACACTGCGACAGCGTAGAAGACACATCTCGTCTCCCTGCGCAGGAGGGGAGAAATTGGGCGGTCTGCGTACCGTCAAGCGAAGGGAACTCCTTGCCTTTGATCGTTCGAGCCTCGTGTGAGGAAGTTCACGTTTCTGATTTGCGTGTTTTGAGTTTTCGCCACAGAGTGGTTTTATACTTTTTTTTGTATCGTAGTATCCGTTGATACGTTTGGATTGAAGCTGCTCAGGATTGTCTTCGTAAGGTGGGCGGCTTTGATTATCTTTTTATTGATTGTTTTCTTATCTTTTTAAAATGTGTTGAAATCTAACTGTCACTCTCCAAATGGCGTCAGTAGACGTGGAGAGGAACGAATGTTTGTATCTGCTCTAGGGCGGAATTCACTCCTTTACTTTGACGTTCTCTTAATTATTTTCTTAGACTCCATGAATGAATTATTCTAATTATTTATCTCAGTAAAATCTGAATGTTTGATTAATTGTAAAACATAAATGGGGATTAATTTTCTGTTTCATTGTCAAGGGACATTCTTTTTTTGTGTTCTTACTAGTTTCTCCTTATGATGCACTTAAATTTTTGGAGAATGTTTTTTTTTCAATAAATAGAATTTATATTGTTTTATATATTTGAAATGATGTCTCTTTATTGAAAAGACCTCTCAGATATGTCTTCCTTATTTAAGACTTTCAGGTACCCGCGCCACTCCACCGATATAATGAGCTAGGGCCATTTAAACTTTTTTTTTTTTACATACATTTCTTTTTATTTAAATCTTAAATGTTTAATCGTTCACCAGATTTACTTTCTTCCAGGGCGGCAAAATGTCTTTTGCTTGGCGCCACCTAAAATTAAATTAAAAGTCCTGAAAGAAATAAACTTGAAACTTGTTGTTGTTGTTTTGTTTTATTTTCAATAAAATGAGGAAACAGGAATCCTCGTTTTAACCTTTTATGTACGGAACATCCGAGATTGATATTGTCAAAGGTTATATCTACCTAGGCACTCCATTCACCCAATCTGCACTTTTTGTCGGGGCGAAAGATGAAGCTGTTCGTAAATCTAACCTCGCTGTAGGATCTACGATTGCTCTGATTCACAGATTAAAACTTAATTCATGGAATCCTATTGTTCGACTTTTCGATAGTCTTATATCCAGCGTTTTAATGTATGGTGCACATATTTGGAGTCTCAGGTATTTATGTTTTATAGAAAAAGTTCAAACCACTTTTTATAAGAGAATCCTGCATGTTCCACAAAATAAAGCTGGATATGCTATTAGATTAGAAATAGGTGCTTCCCATCTTTCAGTTCGAGTTTTTGGGTCAATTCTTAATTGGATAGAAAAAATTCTAAATACGTCTGACGATCGATATCCTAAGAAATGTTATTTAAGATTAAGAGAACTGGATAGATTGAAAGATGATTTGTCAACCCTAGAGAAATACAACTAGGCCCGCCAGGTTAGAAGTATATTTAAAAAGATTGGGATAGAGGACGATTGGGATTTTCTTTCTCTTGCCTCTCTTCAAAAGAATAAATCGACATCAATAAGAGCTTATGATAAAATATTATATCTAGAAGATTTACAGAGAGCCCACACGTCCTCTGCTCTAATACTTTATCCTCAATTAACCTTGCGAGAAGGAGCTCAGAAATATTTAACTCTGTCAAGAACACCACTCGGTTTTATTAGAATTATAGCAACGGCCATACCACGCTGGAAACACCAGTTCCCGTTAGATCATTGAAGTTAAGCAGTGTTGGGCGCGGTTAGTACTTGGATGGGTGACCGTCTGATACGACTGCGTTGCTGTTGGCGGTGGTGGGTGTGGTGAGCCCACACTTGTAGTTATTTACTACAAGAAACTATCCACCTAGAAACACTACCCGAATCGGGTAGTGTCACGCTTACCCCTTGAGGCTCGCCGAAAGGGAATTGGCTTAATGGTATATA
>CAKNYM010047899.1:71005-89479 GCA_932195095.1 Andricus curvator
ATATATATATATATATATATATATATATATATATATATATATATATAGCGCAATCAAGGTTAATAAATAAGTTCATACCTAGACTCATAATCAAGAATAAAACCTGCAGTTTGAACGTTGATGGTTATTGTAGCTACTATCATGAGAATAGTCCTAATGCAGAACCTGTGTACCATCTTTTAGTAGAATGTCAATTTTTTAATACTGTAAGATTTTCATGTATAAGCGAAAGTAGGGATCTGTGCGAGGTAAGGAATGCCTGGCTGAATATTCTAGACAACCCTGATAAAAATTCTCTCAAGAAAATGATTATGTTTGTTAGTAAGTTCCACGAATGATCATTATAATTAATTATATAGTAAAATGTTTTTTGATTTGCTTTCGTTGTAAGCATAGTTTAAACCCTCTGGGTAATGTTTAGCATCAGCCTTTAATTTAATTTAAGTTTTTTGTTTTTATTTATTAGAATACCAGTTAGTTTAAGAATTGAACTGTAACCTATTTGTATGAATCAGAAGATTCTCAAACAAACAAAGCACTACTAATTGATGTTTTAATGAGATTTTTTAAAGTTGAATGCATTCTTTCTATGTTACCATTTGCTTGTGGATGGAAGGATGTTGTTTAAATATGCTTGACATTTAATGCATCCTCAAATTGTTGCATTAATTCGGATAGGAAGTTTGTTCCTTGATCAGTGAGTATTCTTTTAGGGGCTCCGAATGTATCTATATAATGATCAATCATACTTTCGATTACGGTTTCTGCAGTTTCATTTTTCATAGGTATTAGAACTGTATACCTTGTTAATCTGTCTTGAATACTTAAAATGTATTTGTTACCTAGTTTTCTTTCTGGCAGAGGACCAAAAACATCTAACGCGATTTTCTCGTTAGGGTTAGTAGGTGTGTCTGGAATGATTGATTGTGCTTGATTAGTGACTCTTGTTGTCTTTTGCAATTGGCAAATAGGGCATGCTTTTACGTATTTCTTAATTTCTTCATCCATATTCTTCCATTCACCAATTTCTCTTGCCTTTTGAATTGTATTTTTCTCTCCAAGGTGGTTAGCGTGAGCTTCTTTAATGATGGTTTTCCTTTCTTCTTTAGTTAATTCTCTGGTTTTATTAAAACATATATGGAATCCTATTTCGGGGTAATAATTAGATAAGTATTGTAATATTTCCAAAAGAGTTTCTTTTTCTAATGGTGTAAAGGTTGGGTCACCAAAAATCAATCTTACTATTGTCAATCCTCTATCTCTAAATTCTGTTATCAATAATCCTAAATAACGTATCCAATTTTCCTCATTATACTCGGGCATGCCTGCTTTATTTATTGATTTCCAAAGTTTTCCTTCAGCGTTTTGTTTAATTTTAACTCTACTGTTCGTTACTGGGTTTTCTTTCCATTCTAAAAATCCTTTATATAGTTGGTTATCTTCTTCTTCTTCCTCCTCTTCTTCTTCTTCTCCTTATTCTTCTTGTAATGGTTCGTTAATTTTTACCTTTTCCTTATCTCCTAATACTCTTTGTTCGGTAATCATAGGTTTTTTCAATACGGGTTCTTCACTATTACTTTCAGTATCAGAATCACTACTGTCTAATGGTACCGTAGTATCTGAATCATTAACTGTTTCTTGATCTTGAAGTGGGAACAGTCTTGAAAGACAATCAGCTGCTTTGTTTTCTTTTCCTTTTACGTACACTATCTCGTACTTATATTCTTCGAGTCTTAATCTCCATCGAAGTAATCTTGAACTTGGATCTTTTACATTATGTAACCAGACTAAAGCTTTATGATCCATTTGAATTTCAAAGCGATTTCCTAGTAGATACTGTCTCAATCTTTTCACTGCCCAAACAATTGCTAAAAGCTCTTTTTCGCTAGTGCTATAGTTTTCATCTGCTTTATTCAATGTTCTTGAAATAAATAAACATGGATGTCCTTTCTGTGATAATACAGCTCCTAATCCTTGATTCGAGGCGTCTGTTGTAAGTGTAAATTCTTCTTTAAAATTTGGGAATCGTAATACTGGTGCATTGCATAAAAGTTCTTTTAATTTTTCAAAGCTTTCTTGGCATCTAGGTGTCCAATCGAATATTACTT
This sequence comes from Andricus curvator, assembly GCA_932195095.1. NCBI lineage: Eukaryota > Metazoa > Arthropoda > Insecta > Hymenoptera > Cynipidae > Andricus > Andricus curvator. Next base: position 73,114 of record CAKNYM010047899.1, read on the forward strand.
CCTTTCGTATTAAGTTGGTCAAAGGTTTAGCTATGGTGGAGAAGTTTTTTATAAACTTTCTATAGTATCCAGCGAGTCCTAAAAATGATTGTATTGTTTTGACTGTAGTTGGCGTTTTAAAGTTTTTTATAGCTTCTGTTTTTGCTGGGTTGTGTTTAACTCCATTCTTTGTTATTAAATGATCTAAATATTCTATTTCCGGTCTGAGGTATTCACATTTAGATGGTTCTAATCGTAATCCTAATTTTTTAATTCTTTCAAAAATTTCAATTAAGTTCTTGTTATGTTCGTCTAGTGTTTTACCGAATACTACTATATCATCAATGTAGATAAAACATTTCTCAACTACAAGTCCTCTAAACGCATTATCCATCATACGTTGGAAGGTAGCTGAGGCGTTCTTCAATCCAAAGGGCATCCTATTATATTCAAAGTGTCCTTGTGAAGTAGAAAAAGCTGTATATTTTTTTGATTTCTCTTCCATCGCGATCTGGTGGAAACCAGCACTCATGTCAAACGCGGAGAAGAATTTAGCTTGACCTAAATGATCTAGTATATCATCTATCACTGGAAGAGGGTACGCGTCCTGATCGGTATCTTTATTGACCTGTCTATACCCTGGCGGACCGAACGAACGGAACGGATACGCTACAGCGTATCCTTATAGTATCCACATCGTATCCTCTCCGTATCATGCAAGAAAAACTCATTAAAAAAGAAAGATTAACATTTCACTTGTTGAAATTCGAATTCTACGTGAAATTTTGAGTTAAAAGGTCACAGAGTATTCGCAATATTTTTTCTTGCAACATTAAAAACTTTTAAAAAGTATAATACTTATCAATGACGTGCGCTGAAGGCGACTTCAAACGCATCGTCGTTCAGTAGCAGTTAATAAGCGTTATCCGTCGACGTTGCGTTTGAAATCGCCTTCAGACCACGTTATCGATGAGTATTATATTTTTTTAAAGTTTTTAATGTTGCAAGAAAAACTATTGCGATTACTCCGTGACCTTTTAACTCAAAATTTCACGTAGAATCCGAATTTCAACAAGTGAAATGTTCATCTTCCTTTTTTAATGAGTTTTTCTTGCATGATACGGAGAGGATACGATGTGGATACTGTGAGGATACGCTGTAGCGTATCCGCTCCGTTCGTTCGGTCCGCCAGAGTAGTCTACTGCCAATCTCAATTTGTTTCCCTTTTTGGGGACTACCCATAATGGTGAGTTGAATGGTGATTCTGAATGTCTTATTATTCCTTTATCTAATAGTCTTTGTGTTTCTTCTAAAGCAAATTCTCTATGTTTCTCGGGTAATTTGTGTGATCTGAGGTTTATTACCTTACCTGAATTTAAGGTGATCTTGTTTTCGGTTAACGTTGTGCATGGTAGTGGGTCTGTGTCTAAAGTAAATATTTCTCTGTATTTACCTATTAATTTTTTGATTTCCTCTCTGATTTGATTTTCAATGTGATCTAGTTTTGAAATTTTTAATAGTTCGATTAGTCTTTCCGATCCTATTTTGTTTTCTTTTTTAGAATTAAATATCTGATCTCTTGATTCAATAGCCATTATTTTTTCGTAATTTATAGTTTTTGGTACTTCTATGGGTTTCATTTTATAATTAAATATTGATAAAGTTATTTTATTATTTTTTATTCGGTAAATACCATCCGATATTCAATCCTGATTTTCTATCCAAACGTCTTGATTATTTTCTTCTGTTTTAATTTGACAGACTAAACTTGAATTCTGTGAGATGTATTCTCCATCATTGTGTAACGGTAGTTTTTTATTTTCTAAAATGAAATAATCTGTGGTTAACCCTCCGTTAGACACAACCGGCCTGACAGGCCACCTCAAGCTGTTTTCGCTCATCTGTCGTACTACAAAGCGCACAGGGGCTTGACCTTCTTAGTATTCGTTAATCAATATAGGCTTTTTCGAAAACCTTTGATAAGTTTTATGGCAGACTAGGTAAAATGTTACTGTGATCCTTCAAACATGCCAGGTTCCCTGCACCCGAGCGGACGAAGTCGCCAACAAATTATCAAAAAGAGAAGCTTTCATAATTGAAACTTGAAATTTTACTCTCAGGGGTTTTTGGGTTGCCAATAAGGAATTTGATGTCAATTCCACACAAAAAAATGGCGGTTGCAATATGGCGGACACTTGTATGAACAGCTTTTACGATTTCGATGACAATCGTCACACTGGAGTCCCATGAGTCGATGATAATATATTTGTCGTCATTTTTACAAAAAACATAATGGCGGATGCAATATGGCTGACAGTATTTTCGAAAACGTATCTCATTCCAACGAAAATCAGTATACGAAACTTTTTTGAGTCACTAATAAAGTGTTATTTATTCCGTAGGGAAAATTCATAACAAGAGGTGCAATTCAAAAAACGAAAATTCGGTGATTCTGCCTTTCAATAGTCGCCATATTGGATCCACCATTTCAAGTTTTACAATTCTAACGTCAGAATTATAATGAGCGATCCCAAAAACCCCCGTACATCAAGTTTCAGACGAACTGAAGAAAAATCGCTAATTCTCCGATTCTGCCTTTCAGTAGTCGCCATATTGGATCCAACATTTTGAATTTTGCAATTTCAACATCAGAATCGTAATCAGCGACCCCAAAAACCTTAAGATAACTTTCTATAACAATTATTTCTGATGTGCTTCTCCAATGAATCCAGGTGGCCTGTCACGCACATTGCGTCTAAACTAGGAAGTTTTAGGGTTGCGTCTAACGGAGGGTTAATGAGTATTTATCGAATTTATTGAGGAATGGTAAACCTATTATGCCAGATTCTGGTAAGGGGAATTCAATAGGAATAATATGAAAAAGGTGGATTTTTCCAAAGTATGGAATATATGCTACATCAGTCGTCTGATGTTGGTCATTTCCCATGCAGAAATTTTTCTTAAATTTGAATTTCCGATGATGATCTGGGATTCTGTCTTCTTTTATTAAATTAATGGAAGCTCCTGTGTCAACTAATAAGCTGTATACTGTTCCGTCTCGTTGTTTTCCTCGTATTGATTGCAGTTTTCCAGATACGGCTGATATTCTGCAGTCTCTTCGTAATCTATCTATTCTTGAATTTCTTCTTGTGTCATGTCCTCGGATTCTAAATAATTTTCTTCTTCTTGGTTCTCCGAAGAGTCCATATCTTTTGTCATTCTCTCTTGAGTTTGAGGTGGTCGTTTGGGGTTTTGGGTATTCTGAAAATGTTGGGGTTTGGCATAACATTGTGTCGCCAGATGTCCTATTTTCCCGCATTTATAACATTTTATTTTTAACCTATCTGCTAAGGGCATATTCTGATTTGATACTTTGAATGGCGTTGTGTTTGATTGAGGCCTTGGTGTAGATGTTAATATTTGTGGTCGTGAAAACTGAGTTATAGTTTTATTAAATGGTTGCGAACGAATGGGTTGCGCTTCTCGTAGCCATATATCCATCTCTACTGCCGAATTTTGTGCTTTCGTCAAACTAGAGGGTTTTTGAGGTTTAACCTGAACTCCTATTTCCCTTTTCAAATTTAACAAATACCGTTTTAAACATTCTCCGTCTTCAATGCCTAGACAATTTTTATTCTGTCCTATTTGTATGCTCTCCCTGCACAGCATATTTTAATTCGTTTACTACTTCTCGAAATCTTAAATTAAAATTTTGAACTGATTTATTTTTTCGGCTATAATAAAATCTAGTAAAAGGTCGAGTTGTCTACATCTTTTCTTTCCTCTTTTTACGGATTTTATAAAGTCTTCTATACCTATATCGTTGTAGCCGTTTATTTATTTTATGGTTCTAATTATTTCCTTGGCGGTCAGTAAATCAATTGAACCAGAGGGTGGTGCAGTTGTAGGGTTGTCTGAATTATTGATTACGCGAATTGGGTTAGGGTCACGCGGTATACGTCTTTCCTTTCCCTCTTCATCCTCACTATCGTCGCTAGTAATGTCAGGGTTATCTGTTACGATCTCCCCTTTAAATCCTAAAGACTTCCCTATCTTTTGAATCTCTGTCATTCTCCTTTCATTTTCCCCAACTAAAACGTTCATATTAACTATTATTTGATTCAATGTAGACTCCATTCCATCCATTCTAGTTATGAATAATTTTAATAATTCCTCGGTGGTCATATGAGTAGGAGATTGGGACCTATTTGGAGAGGATGCTCGGGACATATTTTCTGCTGTAAGGAAGGGGTTATTGATTTCTTCAATTATGTCTATCGAGTCAGAGTCTGTGTCACTACTAAAGAATGTCGTTTTCTCTCTATACTTTTCGAATGCCAGTTTTTTTATTTCAAGTTTAAATCCTATAATTTTCTTCTCATTGATTAACGTGAAAGGTTTTTCCCGTTTAAACAATAAGATTATTTGACAGGGCTAGACCCACTTGCAAATAAACTTAGAGTAGGTTTTTGTTTTTTGAGGAACACAGAGGCCAGGGAGCACCATGAGCGTGTGTACCGTCGCAAGCCTAAAGTTAGATATTATTTGGACGCAAATCTTATGATTTTTTGTCATAAAATTCACTCTACAAATAACTTCAAACTGTACAATATTTCTATCTTGAAATTAACACCTCTTATAACTAATCTTCTTTACTTACAATATCTTCTCTTTTGTTTGTGCACCTTTTTTCTCTTCGCCGACCAACCTCCGCTGGGCGCTGGCTCTTCCTTCAAGATGGAGAACGTAGACTCCTGAGGAAATCAATACTTTCTGGGCGTTGGCTGCTGCGCTGTGGTACTGCGTTGATGCTCTGTAGATAGGCCGTTGCCTCTTCCGCCTGCTTGCGGGCCTCGTTCTTTTCAATTTTCTTCTTAGAATTTCTTATTCAATTGTTTTCCGTAGTATAGTGCCCTACTTGGTTCAGACACTACCAAACAATAAATAATACTTTCCTTTTTCAAAATTTCTTTCTTCTTTTTGAGTTTTTAATATCTTACTTTTTTCGGTTTTCGGGTCGCCCGTAGGTAGATCCGGAGTCTTCTTGAGTTCCGTGGTACTCTCCTCGTCTTTTTTTTTTAGTTCCCTTTTGTCTTCTTAGATTTCCGTAGAAATCTTTTCTTCTTTCGGATTTCCGTAGAAATCTTTTCTTCTCTCGGATTTCCGTAGAAATCTTTTCTTCTTTCGGATTATCGTAGAAATCTTTTCTTCTTTCGGATTTCCGTAGAAATCTTTTCTTCTTTCGGATTTCCGTAGAAATCTTTTTCTTCTTTCTTGAATTCTGTAGAATCCTTAGTTCCTTTTTTCCAAGGTTCGTCTCGAAGATAGGGTCGTTTGATCTATAAATTGCTCCGTAGAAATAAGATCTTGATCTCCTATCCTGGCAGGATCGCCAAAAATGTTATTGATCACAGGGTCGCCAAATAAGTACTTGATACTTATTGAATAATATATATTTATTAGTCGAAAATTACTCAAAAGTTGTGACAAAAGGGTTGATAAGCGCGACTAATGTACAAGACTCGTGATAGACAAGATGGAATGTAAGAGACTGACCTCCCTAACTGGAAGACCGACCCGAAGGGGGTGGTAGCGTATCGATTAGGGCTTCCAGAACCTTCTACTAGTCATACAAGCTACAACGTGGTACATTGTATTGATTATTTTACATATATATATTGTAACCTGCGAGTTACAGGGGTAGCCTGAAAATAGGCAAAAGTTCTATCTCCTGCGTGATGCAACTGAAAAGTTGCAGCACACAGGAGGAAGAGAGAGGCGCAGACTCGAAAGGCCTCCCACTCAAACGCTGTTGCGTAAGCGTGGGAGACAGAATGGGAGCAAGTCCATAAAAAGAGCTCCACGGCCGAAAAACGGCATTCTGGATCTTGCGGCTGAAAAGCGCAGATCGCAAAGAGTCGAACACAAGAGAGAAGACTTGGGAATCTATTCCCTCTTCTTGTCTCCTAATTCACTCAGTGTGGGTAAGCGACTAAATCCTAAGCCCCAAAGACTTAGCATTTAGTACTCACTCCAAAAAGGGTTAAGTTCGTCTTGGGGGAGTGCGGAGCGATCTATCTCTCCAAACTGCTCGTAAAGGCAATTTGTCCTTAGTAGCGATCTACGAGTTTGTCTTAAGATTTTAGAATTTTCTTCAAGTTTCTTTGAGCAGAGTTTAAATTGAAAATATTGTGGCTAAGTTCCACCAAAATTAAATTTGCATCTTGTGGCAGAGTTCCACTTACAAAATTCTTTGAGATAAAATTTTTTACGTGGCTAAGTTCCACTCGAAAGCTGTAGCTTTGTTTTTCAGGCAGGTGCCTAAATTTTAGAAAGGTATTTTAAAAAACGATTTATTCGCTTCACGCTATCGTCAACATAACTGAAGCCAATAAATTACGATCGGGTGTTTGTGTTCAAGCCGCTTATAGGGAGATAGAGGAGTCAACTCCTCTATACTCTGTTCCACGAGAGAACGAATTTCTGAAACGGCGAAATTTCGTTCTCTGCGCGCAGCTTGTCAAAGAAGGGGAATCGTAGGCGTGAGTATTTGGCTGGAAAGTCCCTTAATATTTATGGAGTATTGTAACTGTCACGTTCGGTCCGCTCATCTGGCCATCAGTGAGGCTACACAAAATTTAGGAAAACACTTGGGTCAGTCTATTTGAAAAAAATCGTGTCTTCCTTTAACAGCGATTGGCTGTCCACCGAACGCCTTCTTTCATAAAAACTTGCGGGAACAAATTCGTTCTCTCGGGGAACAGTATAGCTGGCTACAAAATCGATTGTGCACAAAAGTTCGAGAGTACCCAAAATATCTCTCTCTCTATTTTGAAAAAGGACATAGCGTCCGTAAATATTTTGTAAACCCATTTACGGGTTAGTAATATTTCGAGCCTCTTTTAAAAGTAGAGTCAGCTCTTAGAAGCTTACCCAGCTCTCCCATCCCTACGCAACTGCAATTACCTGGACTCGAGGCTTCCTCGGTCCAGCCCGTTTCGTGCGAACGTGCCACAGCGGCACCCCTGGGGATTAAGTCCCAGCACCTGATCGACAGGTTATATTAAAATTATTACTGCTAATTGCTTTCTTTGTACCTTGAGGAAATTATTAAACATTTACAGAAAACATAATTAAACTTGCGGTTGCTACTACGTAAATATCCATTAAGGGATTCCCTGCTCTGCGAACGGCCTCCTTAGAGAGAGATACAATTCAAACAAGAAATAAAATATAAACCCAGTTTCTGGGAATTGATTGGGAAACTCTAAGGAGTCCCTTGAAATCACAGAGGAAGGAAGTCCTTACTTCGTATCTTGAATGTCTTTGAAAATAGTATATGAAAAAGCGTTAAAGTCGCACCCAAAAAATACGATTGATGTATCCTACCTTATCATAGGTTTATTTTTGAATTTCTAGAGATAAACTCAGCTTGCCCGAAGTGCAGCTTTAGTCATAGCAAAAGGAGAGAAAATAGAAAGCGAGAAACTCGCATTATAAAAAACATTGTATTTGAGATTTATCTTATAGCATTTTTTATTATATGTGAAATTAAGTAAGGATAGAATTTCATAACTGAGCATGCCCGAAATGCAGCTCCAGTTCTAGAGCGTGAAGATTTAGGTTTAGCATTTATCTGCGACTTGATTTATAAAATAAAAACAGTTATTTTTTTATTTTGAAATATTTTATCGAATAAAATAGCTTAGGGCTTAGAAACTGAATGAACAAATAGGTTAGATCAGGATTAAGCAATAAAAATCGTTAATTGTAAAAGATAATCTTATCCTTTCTCCATATGAGCCCCTTTTATTATCATATTCGACTTTAATTATCATTTAAATTTATTAATTAGGGTTAAAAGTTAACACAGCCTAAAGTCTGGCGGTTACAATATATATATATATATATATATATATATATATATATATATATATATAAAGATTATATAGCAGGGTACATAACAAATACTTTACAAAAATAAAAATTGCAATTATAACACAACATTCAAAAATATTAAATGTATAACAATAACAAAACACTATAATATTCATTAGAGAACTAAATAACAAGAAATATATTTTTCTCTCTAGCTTCTCCAGTAAAATATGATATAGGGTAAGTACACCAGTCTCCGGACAGGTATCAGTAGTCCGACGAATATTTATTTTCTCTTAACCAAATTTTTATAATGTTATAAAAGTGCAATCATATGAAAGAGATTGACATTTACTTTCTAACCTGTTTTTGAAAATTTTCAAACTTTAATACTTTTTTATTTATGGCCTTCCAAAAGTGGTGTCCGACCTTAGAATCGCTGTCAGACCACCGGTACATTTACCCTACAATATACTTGAGGTTCTCAACTTTTAATATTATTTGCATAATTGAGATGTATTTATTCGACAAAATTGATATTTATTAGCCTACACGTAGAAAGAAGAATATTCTCTAACATTAAGGGCTCTTGCAATTCATTCATTGTTAATGTAAGGGGAAAAAATTAGGCAGGGTATTGGGCCCCATATGGGGATTTTCCGATTAATAATTATTGTAACATAATAATTAATCTCTTCACGTAATTTATACAGGCCCTTGAGCAGAAAAATAGACACTGTATTAACACAAGCAATTTTGAGCGCGCCTACGGCGCGCACCTGTTTAATTTCGCGCTTCGCACTTGATAATATATTTATCTCGCACTTCCCTACCTTTTTATCATAGGACTTTTTAAATTAAAGGTCAAACTATCGAAAACTGAAATGTAGTGATTGTAAATTCTCTTTTGTTGAAGCTCTTTCGGCTTTAAGTCTGTAACGAACACATTCTCATCACGTATCTAGTGAAAAAAACGGTTAAAAGCCTATTTCCAGATCTAATTTAAAAAGAAGAATTTTGTTATTAAACATTTTATTGTACCTTGTGTCTGACCAAAAATTTAATTTTTTCATTTGTAATGTCAGTTTTCACGATTAAAACAAAATCTACGCGTATTATCAAAAAATGATTGAGAACAAATTTGTAGATCTTTTTTGGATTAACAACTTTCGTTCATTTTTTTTTCGTAGCATGCGTCGTTTGTCCAAAAATTTTATTTTTATTTTTAATGTTGTTTTTTACGAATAAAATAAAAACTACGAGTCATATCAAAAAGTAATACATAACGAATTTATAGATATTTTCTGGGTGCACAATTTTTGTCTCCTCATCTGTTTTCGTTTCTTGCATAGTTTGACTGAAAATTTGGATTTTTTATTTTTCATTATTTTTTGTCGGATCAAAATCTGAATTTTCGACTTTTCAAAAAAAATTCAAAAAATTGTTATGATAGTCTTATAGGGCTTTCAAAAAGGAACGTTTTTCTTCCCCTGACTTTTTTTCATATCGTGCGTTGTTTGGCTTAAAATGTTCATTTTCGTATGCCGTACATAGAATTTTCAAATCTTGAAAAAAATGGTTTCAGAATTTTTGACAATGCTCTAACTTTTTGAATTTTTATCCAAAATAGCTGGCTAAGGAAACTTTCATTTCTTTTTATGCCTTGAAAACGTGTGCCAACGCTCAAGCCAATCTGATTAGTCTTTCGAAAGTGCCTATACAAGATAGAGACAGACATACATACATACAGACAGGCATACATACTGTAATGAAATCGAGTTATTTGAAATATACATTTATCGAATAAAAAAGATATTGGCATAAAATTATTGCAATTGTCTAAAACATCAAGAGGTCCTTTAACCTTCATGCGTTCGCGCCAACTTGAGTCACACAGGCGATCGCGCGACGGTCAGTTGACCGTCCACGTTTTTTCATGATTACCATGCTGTTTTCTCTACTTTTCGTGAATTATTTACTGCCATGAAAGCAAAGAAACTCTGATACAACCCGGAAAACACCTTTTTGATCAAAATTCTTTATTTATACAACGGTAAAAAAATCCCCCTTGGCATATGTACGACTGTCACCAGACCGCCAATGTGAAGAAAAAAATGCCCCTCAGCGTTCGCACGACCGTCATCAGACCGCCAATGTGACAAAAAAAAATCCCGTCGGCGTTCGCACGACTATCACCAGACCGCCCGACCTTGCGTCTCCGTGTTTGGAACTGTTTCAAGTGGGATGAGGGGGGTGGGTCAATCTAACTTGTGCCGGAAATAGCGGTCGTGAGTGTAACTAAAGAATACATGCCCATCCCATCTCACCCAAAGCTCACTGGTGAGCGCGATATTCGAAATTCCAAAAACGCGGTCACTTGACCGTCTACGCGAACGGTTGAGGGTTAAGAGAAAAGGTAAAACACGAATACTTTTAGTTTAATTTGGTATTCGTATATTAGTGATCAAAGAAAATAATGAAATGGTCACTCGAGGTCCAATACTTGATCAAAATAGTCCGTTAAAAACTAGATTCGATTCGCATGTTAAACAAACAAAGATAAAAAGAAATAAATTATCACACATTCACAAAACATACACACATTCATTGATATAAATTTGATCAACCCTTTTTATATAAAATACTTATCGCTGCTGTCGCTTGGTGAGATTCGATGAAATAGGCGGCCCTGAGAAGTAGAAATCGAGCTGCTTATTTCATTATTAGTAGATTTAATTCGTGTGATTGTCAAGTCGATAATTAGAACAATGTAGAAATAGCATCTGGCGTTGGTTCTCGGTAAAATTCTAAATCAAGAATCGTTATCCAGTCAAGTGGAATAAAACGCCACGCTGAAACATATGTTGGTTTTTTGATAGAATTATTTCCGAGCACTCACACTTCCAGTTCGCACACTTCAATAATTCGTTACAAATAGACTTTACCTTTCTCGTGGCAAAATAGGCTCATTGAGCTAAACGTGGCGTATAAAATCGGCGAAAAGCATACTAAATCGATGTTGCTTCGGGGTCAAAATATCTCAAGTGTGCCACTTTTAAATCGATAGTTCTATTTTAAATCAATTTATACAGTTTTCGATTCGTTTTTATATTAAAATAACTCCCCTAAAATATTTTTGCAAAAAATTTATTTTTGTCAAAGTTATTAACAATCAAAGTTCTTAATCATTTTTTTTCAAAAATGTATTACTCGCGAACGGTTCATCGAAATTCAATAATTGAGTTATGAAAATTTGTATTACGAAGTATACTTTACGCTAAAAAATTGTTCGGTTGTAAAAAAAAAATTTTATTGTTTAAATAATCGTTTGTTTTAAACAATTGAAAATTAATTAAACTTCTCCGCCTGTGAAAGAATTCTTCCATGTTTCAATAGATTCTAAAATCTCTTCCGAAAATTTTGGTGAAAAAAAAGTTATTATTTTGCAGTAGTTCAAAAGTTATTAATTTTTTGGTGACCGTGCTCCGACCTCCAGCGCTGGTCGAGCACGCACAATTATGTAAACAAATGCACAGTTTAGGCGTTTATTGGAAGAAAGTAATCGTTTTTCTTTCTTAGTAACTTTAAATTATATGACTGGTAATATTTAGTGATTAGGATTGGTCATTCGATATTATTTGTTTATTTTATAAACAAATTTTATAAACAAATGCATAGTTTGGTCATTTATAGACAGAAAGTAATAGTTTTTCTTTCTAATCGTCTTCAACTTACATAAGTGGTGATGTTTAGTGACGAAGAATTGTCAATCGATATTATTTGTTTATGTTATAAACAAATCTTATTAAAAAATGCATAGTTTGGCCATTTATAGATAGAAAGTGATCGTTTTTCTTTCTAATCGTCTTCAAATTACATCAGTGGTGATGTTTAGTGATCTCTCTAAGGCAAAAGTGGAGCAAGAATGAATTTGAAATGGATCCTGAAATTATTGAAATGATTGACAAGTACAACTTGGAAGCTAATTCTTCTAGAACGTCACAAAACATTTCCAGTGATATCATTTGAAGGAAATAATAAAAAAAGATTACCTTCTGTCTACAAATGTTTGAACTATGCATTTGTTCATAAAGTAAACAATTAATATCAAATGACAATTTGTTTGCACGGGTAAAGATGCTATATTAAAATTGTACCATTCCCTGTAAAAAGGAGAGCATTAAAGTGGATTATATGGCATTGAAAAAATTGTACACTTTAATGCCTATAAATCAACACAAATTCCGTTTTTGTCCGAATGTTGATTTAACGGCATTCGAATGCATTGATTGTATTCGATATATCCGGTCGGAAAAAGCATTAAATGGCATTCGACTTATTTGGTAATTCAACAGCATTGAACGGCATTAGTTCCATTCTATGCCTTCGATCGCTGAAGGCATTGTATGGCATTAAACTGATATGGTCATTCAAGTGCATTTAATGGCATTAAATCAACGGCATCACAAAGAAGCCACTTTAATCCCATAATTTTTTTGTGTGATTCCAAATGATTCGAACGAAAACTGTCTAATGCGATGAAGCGCATTTGGACAAAAACGGAATTTGTTTGGATTTATAGGCATTATAGTGTACGATTTTTTCAATGCCATATAATCTACTTCAATGCTCTCCTTTTTACAGGGTTCACTTAAATTTTCTTTATTCAAATTCAGTTATAGGCTAAGTTACAAATGAGTGGTTAAACTAAGTATTCTAAGTGCGCGAAACAGGGTACGAGTGCAACCCGATCGTAGTCTGGTTAAGGATTGTTTTTGACTGTCGAAAATGTACCTGAGTAGTACTCGCGACACCCAAGTATGGATTCCAGTGTTGCCAGAAAGGTAGAAGTGAAGAACATTTCAAATTTGGAAAGTGTGAGAAAACTGGCAACCGTGGATTTTACCTGACAATAATGAATGAGATCGATCGAAGGCTGTCGGTGCCTTAAGTTCATTGGGGGAGGATTATCTTATGTTCTGGATGTGCCGATGGCCGATTGACCCGTCTTAAAGCTTTCTTCAACGAGGGATCGAAAGATGCTAAGTCTATACCTTAAAAATGTGCATACCGTCATAACCATAAACATAAAATTTCAGTAGGCTGTAGGAAAATATTTCCAAGGAGCAAATATACAATATTGAGGTAGAGAAATACAGGCCACAAATGCAAGCTTTCTTTAAAATTGAAAATATGAGTCACTCTGACGAACATTCCGCCCACTTTGAAAGGTCTCCTTTCGAAACAATTAAACATTCATGCAAGAATTCAATTATACCATAGCATAAGATAACTTATAATCTAGTACAAATTCACATAACTACTATTGGAAACAATTAGTAAAAATTCACATAACAACTATTGGAACAATAGAAAGTAACATATTAAATGCTAATTGCAGGTTACAGAATCCTCAATGGGTAAGACACACAGCTTTGACACGGGTCGATCCAGAACAGAATCGCGGATTCTAACTGAAGCAACACGTATCACACCGTCTTTGACTGGGTGAAGCTCAGTAACACGTCCAAGCTGCCACTTGAGAGGGGGAAGATTATCCTCCTTCAAAAGAACCAATGATCCTAATTTGATGGGATTGAGATTGGTGTGAGACCATTTGTACCGCTGCTGAAGCTGGTGCAAATACTGCTTTTGCCAGCGTGACCAAAAATGTTGGACAATTTGCTGCATATGCTGGTAACAATTCAATCGCGGTACTGGAAGGTGACGTAAATCTGGCTGTGGTAATGCATGCAATGAGTCTCCAACAAGGAAGTGTCCAGGAGTTAGGGGCTGAAGGTCATTAGGGTCATTGGATAAGGGAGATAGAGGACGGGAATTCAAACATGCCTCTACTTGAGTTAATACAGTGTATAACTCTGCAAATGTGAGTTGAGATTCGCCGATGACTCGCTTCAAATGATTTTTGACTGATTTGACAGCGCTTTTCCATAACCCGCCAAAATGAGGTGCATGGGCAGGAATGAAATGCCAATCTATTCCTTCCCGAGGCAGAGAATTGATCACACGTTCTTGATGTTTGGAATCAAAAAGGAGACTCGCTAATTCGTTGAGCTCATTTCGAGCGCCGACAAAGTTCTTCCCGTTGTCTGAGTACATGTTTTGAGGACGTCCTCGTCGAGATATAAACCGTTGTAGGCAACTTAAAAATGCATCCGTTGATAAATCTGTAGATAGTTCTAAGTGAACGGCCTTTGTCACGAAACAGACAAATATGCATAAATACGCCTTTGTCACAGTCCGATTTCGAGTCCTGTCCTTTACGAAACACGGCCCTGCATAGTCAACTCCACAATTGGTAAAGGGGGAGAAGGCGTTACTCGTGCCGCAGGTAGACTCCCCATAATGTATTCCGTGCCCACTGGTTTGGCACGGAAGCAACGTACACATTTCCGAATAACATTTTTGACCATATTTCTACACGATAGTGGCCAAAATCGCGTTCGTAGAGAGGCAATCACGCCCTGACAACCCGCGTGCATTAGATGGGTGTGTTCATCTTTAACAATTCAACGTATTACCAGATGATTTGAAGGCAAAATGATTGGGTGCCTTTCGTCATATGGAATGAGTGCATGATTCAGTCTGCCGCCCACTCTGAGCAGCCCTGAATCGTTGAGAAATGGGTTGAGTAATTTAATATTACTCGATTTTGCGATTTCCCGTTTTCCTTTAAGGCAAGAAATCTCATCATTAAACGATTCTGCCTGTGCTAACTTTATCACGCGATTCCTGGTGCATAGAATTTCTCGTGGCTTCAGAAATCCTATTTTATATTCAGCTGCTGGCCTTGATAAGTTATCTCTTACTCGATAAACGTATGAGAGAACCCTAGTCAAAAATGTGAAAGAGGAGAATCGTTCAAAAATACTAGTTCCTTTATTTTCTACTGTAACCTGATTTGAGGTGCACTTCCTTTTACCAGGTGCATCCTCAAGGTCTAGGTCTGGTGGGTTTGGCCAGTGATTCGAGTCCTGTGATAACCATGCTGGTCCATGCCACCAAAGTTCAGAATCCTTTAATTCCGCAGGATCAGTTCCTCTTGAAATGATGTCAGCTGGATTCTCCGGAGATGAAACGTGATTCCAAACGCCCTCTTTCGTGAGTTCCTGGATTTTCGTGCATCGGTTGGCGATGAAGGTCTCCCACTTACGAGGGGGTGCACGAATCCATGCTAGAGTGATTGTTGAATCACTCCAGAAAAATGTTTGATCAAAATTCATGTCCATCGACGAACTGACCTTTTCTGAAAGTTATGCAAGTAAGAGCGCACCGCAGAGTTCCAATCTCGGCAAACAAATCGTTTTCATTGGGGCTACCCTTGACTTTGCACACAAGAGATTTACAGTGATTTCCCCCTGATCATTTATGCAACGTACATAAATTGATGCACCATGAGCCTTTTCTGAGGCGTCACAAAAACCATGGTGTTCTATTCTGACAGGGTTTTCACACAAAATGAGTCTTGGAATACTGATTTCATTTAGATGATTTAGTCTCATTTTAAAATCCATCCATTCAGTGTGTATTCGTTCGGGTAAAGATTGATTCCAATCCAACTTAATTTCCCAAACTCCTTGAAGAATGAACTTTGCTCGTATAGTCGCGGTACCGATGAGCCCGAGCGGATCAAAGATCTGAGAAATGAGTGACAAAATTTGTTCGTTTTGTCACTTTATGCTGCTCAGGGATCTTCACTGAGTATTTGAGTTGATCTGACTGAGAATTCCATAACAGGCCCAGAGTTTTTGGATCCTTGTCCCCTTGAATCGCTCGGATTCCGTCCAATGAGCCTTCTGTAGCAAACATCCGTTCATCATTTGACGCCCATTTCCTCAGAAACAAACCAGCTGGTTCCAAAATCGACGAGAGCTCATCCTTGAGTATTCGCGCTTCGTCGAGAGTCTGCACATGTCAAAAGATCATCCACGTAGAAATCAGTGATGATTGTTCTACTCGCGTTTGGATGTTGCTCTTTGTTGTCCTCTCCAAGTTGTCGCAGGTAACGTGTAGCCAAATAAGGGGCTGCTGCAGTACCGTATGTGACCGTATTCAACTCGTAGACCTTTATAGGCTGAGTGCTATCCGATCGCCATAGGATTCGCTGCGTCTTCCGTTAATCCTCGTCGACGTAAATGCGGCGGTACATTTTCGCAATATCTGCAGACAGTACAATTTTGTGCTTCCTAAATCGCAGCACGATTGAAAACAAATCGTCCTGAACCGTGGGTCCAACGTGCTGGACCTCATTTAGTGATATTCCAGAGGAAGTTTTCGAAGATCCATCGAAGACCAAACGAATCTTAGTAGTCGTACTATCGGGTTTCATCGCCGCGTGATGAGGAAGATAATATATTGGAGGGACAGAATCAATTTGATTTGAGGCCACCTCAGTCATGTCACCCGAGTCTTCGTATTCTTTCATAAATTCCAGGTATCCGTTCTTGAGTTGTGCATCCTTTTCTAACTTGCGTTCCATTGTAGTTAA
>CAKNYM010047900.1:0-90692 GCA_932195095.1 Andricus curvator
TTTTTTTTTTTTTAAATACTCAAGAAATTCAATTTATGCAAAATAATTGCAGAAAGAGAGTTAAAATAGGAGAAATATGTTCAAAAAAAACATTGTTTAACTAATTTTGTAAGAAAACTGTGAGTGAAATAAAAAAATATATATATATTGCTGTTTAAAATTGTCCATTTAAAAAATATTCATTAAGGGTTTTACGTTTTTGCTTTCTGTTTAGGTAAAAGTTGCAATTCTTATTTCATTCTAATGTTGTAGTGCTCATTTTATTCCTTTAAAGATTGCCCACTCTTTTAATTTGAAAAATTGTATTTAGAGAAAATTTTGTTTATAAAAGTAACAATAGTGTAATTCACAAATAATTCTTTTAAATAAAAAGCTACCAAAGGGGTTTAAAGAGAATCATTCAAGACATAAAATGAGCCCTACAACATTATCGCCAACGGCGATACCACGCTGAAAACACCAGTTCTCGTAAGATCACTGAAGTTAAGCATTGTTGGGCGCGGTTAGTACTTGGATGGGTGACCGTTCAGGAATACTGCGTGCTGTTGGCCCGTCGTGGGTGTGGTGGGCCCACATGGGTAGTAAATATCCACCTAGAAACACTACCCGAATCGGGTAGTGAGGCAATGAACTTTCGAGTTAGAACTGCTAATCAATGTATGTATGTACAACATTATAGGAGTAGATAAGAATGGCTACTTTTGCCTAAAGAGAAAGCAAAAACATAAAACTCTAATTACATATTGTTAAGTATGCAGTTTTACCTAAAATATTTTTTTTAAAGTTCACCTACAGTTCTTTTCCAAAATTAGTAACAATTAAGAATTAGAATATTTGCCTCGATCTTATTAATCATTTTTAACAATGCTCATTTTTGAACTTGAGATAACTTTAGTACATCCTTAATAGTTAGGATATTACTACTTTAAGTACTCAGAACTATTAATTCAATAGAAGGACTTACTTATTGAAGTAGTGAGTACAACTATATAAAAATGGCGGCATACATTACAAACTAAAATAGTTGATCCTACTACTTTATTATTTGTCCTAACCAATTTGTTTTCAGTGTGCGAAAAAGCCATTGAAAATGCACATTTTTAAATTAAATTTCGAATTTGAACAATAAGAAATTAAGAAAGTTTTAAAATTAATGTCTTAAAAACGAAACCATGTGAGAATATAGCCTTTAAAATTGAATTACATTTAATTATTTGAAAATGTTCTAAGTTGAACATTTGAAACTCCATATTAATCAATTTTAAATGCTTTGAGTTTGAATTCGGTCCATTTGCAAATGGTTAATGATCAATATTAACTTTCAGTTTTATATGCTTCGTATTAAAAATACTTAAATCCTTAGGCGTAAGAAGCTTGCGTGTGCAAATGATAGTTATAAGAATAGTTTTAATATCAATCTTTTTCAACAGGCGGATATTTGTACACAGAAAATTTGAGCAGAACAAAAGAAAGGTTTTAAAAATAAATTTGTCAGATTTTATTCGAGACGGAAAATTGCAAGCAACACAATTTTGATAGTTTTCAGTTTCAATCAGCATTTCATTTGAAAGAGTTTTCTTTTCAAACGGCGTGTTGAAATTGACCTATTTAACCGATTCCACAAAGGTATCGAGTTTTTAAATGGAAAGCAGAAAAACTCTCAAAGTATATTATTATTCATAAAATAATCGTGATAATTTAAGAACATACCACAAATTTTAATAAAATCGTTGATAAGTGTGACCAAATTACATTAAACCCTTACCATGAAAATTCAATTAAAAGTATATAGCTTGTGCAGTTAATAATAAAGCCCCTAATTCGAAGCCTAGTAGGTATCTCTATTAAACAAAAGCCTCAGTAATTTACGAACCACAAAAAGTTGATCTTCTTTCTTTAATAGCATTACCAAACCCGGACATCATTTTTCATTTGTCATTTCTCAGACAAACAGATTACACTAATAGCTCTCATGTATGATGAAACCTACGCCAGAATTCGGCAAAATGCCACAACTCGCCAAAAAAGTACAAATTATCTAATAAATCTCGCTTCTCTCATACGAAACCTTCATTTAGAGATATTTTCACTTTTCTAAATGCAAACCACCTCGAATTTTTCTCACTTGGAATCTATATTAGCTTCGTGGCTGATAAATACGCAGGATCAAGAGAATGATAATAATTTCTCGTATAGGAGATCCAGAACGACGAAGATCTTCAAAGATGATCATCGTTAGTGAGCGGGCATTAGTCGTACGGTAGCCAATTTCGATGAATGTGGTCGTCAGTGTATTCTGAGAGAGCAACGAAGGAAGATCTGATGCTGACGGGTATTAAAATTAATGGTCAACTCCGTACGCTGACGTGTCACCTTATACCTCCATGCGTCATTTTGATTGACCAATAAATTATCACCGGAGGTCTCTCGCTAAGGTTTCCCTCCCTGTGATTCGTTAGCCAGCAAAAATCTGTGTTTCTAAACTACAATCTCATGCATAGGAATCATGAAACAAGAGATGATTGTTGCTGCATGTTTAAAAGAAATGATCATTCGAGGGACAGGAATTGTTTTTATAATCCCGAATGTGGATATATTAAGCGTCTGGGTAAGTAAATTCAGACAGCAGTCTTCTTTTTTCTTCTTTGAAGAGCAACCTTTTAATGACTATACAATATGCATGGTTATAAAGATTGCTCTTCTTTTAAAAACCACAGTCTTTTAAGATAATTTGTATGCACACCCTTATTATATAGTTCCCTCGAGTCTTGGAGATTGTTGAACTGTCCTCGTGGTTCTTTCCTCGAATCACGAGCCTTTGAACTTAATGGCTCAATCCGAAGTTCCGACAACTCGATGTGTGGGCTGCGCGAACTGGACTTAAGATATTCTTTGCCTCCAAAGATAGGCGCTTTACTGGGCACCAATGGCACAAAACTCACCATGGTTTTTAGTGCCTTAAGCACCAAATGACCGGGACGCGGCACTCTCATGCATGAATGCAACTCAGCTGCTATCCCCGATATAGCAAACTCTTCATTAACCATACAAGCCATTACAGGATCGCGATATTTGTCTCAGCGCCAAATGCTCAGTCAGTTTGGGCTCTTCCCGAAAAAGGAAATTCACAGATTATCCGAGGGGACAAGAAAAAGTTTATGTGAATGACTTGTATGGTTAATTGCTGTATTTTGTGACTATCTATATATTCCATCTCCTATTTTACTGGATCGTTAAGGTCCACTAATTTTCATCGACTTCGATCAGCATATTTATCATCTTTACAAATCTGCGAAAGCCAGCCAATAAACTCCGACTGTATTTTTTTGAGGTCGTCCTAAACGGAAGGTTCGCAACATAGCAACCCCGCGCAGTCCTTTGAGATCCTCGACAGTAATGGGTTGCAGAACATTACTTAGAATCGTGTACCTCAATTTTATTTATTCGTGGGGTGATGCATCCTGGTAGCAGGGTGTCCGGACGAAGGAGTCCCGCGGGATGAATCACAAGGAGGGCGGTCGAGACTGGATGGATGCATAATTCGAGCCTTGACCCACGGTACCAGAGCTCAGGAATGCTGAACGTGTCTACCTCCCTTGGCCCCCGTAGGTCTCCTTCTATCTCTCTCCTTCCCCATCCCCATCCCTATTCCCCCCTCTCCTACTCACCAGGGAATCATTTGTAAAGATTGCAGGACAAAGGGCAATAATCGCCGCTATGGATCTCGCGGTTGACCCCGTGAGGCTTCACTGACAGACAGAAGCGCGAGTCTGTCAAGTCCGCGATCCTAATCTGACAGCGACGTATTGGACGGTCGTGCCGGGACCTCTTGGAAATCAGGCATGCCACCATGGACGATTATTAGTCACTGACCACTAGTGATTTCCATACATTTCGATGCGACTCGTTTCTCCAATCTCTTCCCAGATTGCTTAGCTGGGAATCCACTTCTTCTCAACCATTTTCCTTTCTTCAGGTAAACAGAAACTAAGCAGAAATTTATTTTACACTTAGATATATTTTCTTCAATTTTTTATGTGAATTTATTTAATGCAATAATTTAAAACATTTGATCTTGATAACGATTCTTCTCGTCAAAGCATACAGAATATATTAACGCGCTTTATTTCTTAATAATATACTCTTTAAATCTGAATTGGTTAAATTTAACTAGTTATTAAAATTATGGCTGCAGACTTCTTGGTTTACTAATTAGATTGAATTATCTAATTATAATTATTCAATTGTTCAACTAATTGTCAGTGGACAAAGTAACTGAAACATTAGTGAAAATAATTTTAATAACTTTTCAGTAAAATAACATAAAAAAAAATGAAATTCAACTGAAGTTTCACTAATAATTATAGTTTAATACTAATAATTGAATCAGTGACTGAACTTTGCTTTTCAATTAGTCAAAAGTTTTGTTATCAAAACACCAATAATATATAGATCGATTCTATGAGCGAAAAAGTACTTTCATAATTTGTTCAGTTTGTAAAAAAAGTTGTAATATATGTTTGAATACCAATTTTTACATATAAAATATAAAGCACCCCAAACTAACAAAAAGTTATGGTTTGTTTTCAAATACATTTCAATTTGGAGGTCCCACGAAGTTTATTTGATGTTCCTAGACCATTTTTGACATTTCAAAGGACTTACAGCACGTATAGTAGTCCACTTTCTTAGTTCGCACAGATAAAATGTAAAAATATTACAGCTAATAAAGGCTGGTGAATCTTTGCATCATGATGCAATTCAAATTGCAATATTAAGATATACTAGAGATTATACATGCTGGCTGAATGAACCATGCTTATAAGAGTGGCCCAAAAAACCATTTTTTCGAGAAGCGGATTCTAATAGCGGGCACAAGTGGTCATTGTCCAACAGTAGCCAGCCTTCCAAATTTCAGTTCTATCGGATATTATCTTCTCTTAAAATTTTCCCATGAGCCAAATAATAATGTTGAATTTTTAGTGGGTATAGTTTTTGTTAGTAAATAGTAATATCAAAGTAAATTTTTTTTTTATTTTTAAGTTAAAACTTTTGCAAATTCTACAAAAAAACGCGCTTTTTGGATTATGTTAACAAAAAATTTGTATGAAAAAATATATGCATGTATTGCTTCTTCAACTGTGATTGAAGAAACATTTTTTTAATGTGCAGTTAACACAATCCATAAAACTGCTTTTTTAATATTTAAAAAAGTTATAACTTGAACACAAATTTGGTTTATGTAATTTTTAATTTTATATTATTGTTCACTACAATAAATTGTACCAAAAAAAGTTCAAAATAATTTTTTTAAGAATAGAAAAATTGATCTAAATATCCAAAATTTGAATTCTTAAATTCATACACAGAACAAAAGATATTATCCAATTGAACTAAAATTTCGAGGGCTAACTACTGTTGGCAAAATAGAACTTTTATTTTCGCTTTTACCCACTGTTAGAATCGGCTACACGAACAAAAAATTTCGGCCCATTCTAATGCTCAATAAATATTAGAGCATATGTGTCTATCTCGATTTCATGTCATTTCCGAACATTCTCTATAATCATAACGAACTTGATCTGTAAGGTGTTATCACAATCATTTATAACCATAAAAAATCTGGCCGCGGCATGGGAACATTCTCATCGTGCGCTGGGCGCGCGGCTCGCTTTGCTCGCAAGTTTGAGCGCACCTATGGCGCGCAACTGTTGGCTCACGCGCTTCGCGCTCGATAACGTATGTACCTCGCGCTATGCGCTCGGTCTTTGTATTTCCCCCACATTTGTGCGCACCCCTTTTAAAATTAAAGGTCAGAGCATCGACAACTGTAATTTGATGATTGTGAATTCTCTTTTGTTAAATCTCCTTCGGCTTTTACGAACACATTCTCATCACGTACCTCGTGCTTCGCAATCGATTTTGTCGAAAATGCAGACTTTTCTACATCATGTTCAACTATATTATATCAAATGTATATTATATTTATTTCTCTATACCTCGGTCTGGGACTGTCTAATCAGATATTGCATAATAACGTTCAAATTTAATTTTTCGTGATTACTTTAATATTCGCTCCTTATTTTGCACTAATTTTAATTCTCAGCTACACCGAAAAATACATAATTGCAATAAATGTATGTTATTATAATTCACAATACGCATTAGTATTGAAACAAAAGTATTTTCATTGTCTTGTTTTCATAATTAAATAAAAGTGCGCATCCTATTAAAAAAATTGTTATTATACATTTTATTGCAACTTGTGTCGTTTTTCCATAAATTTAATTTTTTTATTTTCAATATATTTTTATAACAAGAGTTTATAACATATTTGTAGATATTTTTTGGTTGAAAAACTTTTGTCTTTTCATTTTTTTCGTCTCGTGTGTCATTTTTCCAGTAAATTTACTTTTTTTATTTTTAATCTTATTTGTTACTATTGAAAGAAAATCTACTCGTCGTATATAAAATTTACTAATAACAAATTTGTAAATCCTTTTTGGGTGAACAACTTTTGTCGATAAATTTTTTTTTCGTACCTTATGTCGTTTTTCAAAAAATGTATTTTTTTTTTTGAATGTTATCTTTTACGATTAAAACAAAAACTACGAATCATATCAAAAAATTATTGATGAAACATTTGGATAGGGTAGGGTGGGGCGAGATGAACATAGTTGTCTTTTTCACGTCAGTATCTAAAATCTGCTAATTTATTGCTTGAAAGTAAGTCGTTATATATATTCTACAAACAATTCTAATTGTAATTTTGCCAAGATAGAAGTAAATAAAAAAGTATCTGCGGAATTAGAAACGAAAATGAAAAAGTAGTGCGCTTGGCTCATATCGCTTCATGACTGCACTGTTAAAAATAGTATTAAATTTAAAATACCAATGCATATTAAAATTAATATCTCAAGCATATGAAATCCTTATTTAGGTAAGTGTTTATTAAATTTCATATACAATCATGATAATCGCTCAGATAATTCCATTTTACACAAAATCAAAATAAGATTAGCAGTAATTTTCGATTCTTAATAATAAAACATGATATCTTCTTGCAATTAATCAAAAATAAAATTGGATTTTAAGTCGAAAAGTTCAATTACGTAAAGAAATGACAGACCTAACCTACACTCAACTATACTCACATTAAATTTCTACCATTCAGTGCAATTTTTGGAAAGATTTCCACTTGTACGTTGCACTTGAATCATAAAAAGCAATTCAATCGACGAGTTCTAGATTATTACTTCAATTGCGAATATTTGATAAGATTTAAAGAAATAAAAGCACTTTGAGTTTTCAAGCACGCTGCTATACCGACATGTATATTAAATTTAATATAAAGTGTACAGCTATTCATATTTTAATGTATATTAAATTTCAATTCCCGTGTATGCAAATGACTTCATATACATTTGTATTAAATTTAATACAGATTTTCTAACAGTGTGGAGCGGGATGAGCCACTTAATTATATTACTTATTATATATTATTTATAAGTAAGCGTCATGTTAAGATAGAGTATTATGAAACAAAAACATATGTTAGACATATTTTTCAAAAATTTCACGAAACATTTAAAGTATTTAATGTTAAAATGATGTAATCCTTAATCCTAACCTCTACCGTAACTAACTCTACAAACAGTGAATAGAAAAACGATTTATATCTGCATATATTTTAATAATTTTATTACAGAAATTAATATAACCATTTTTCGACTTACCCGTGTACATTGTCTCAGTAAAAGTTAAATTCTACAGCAAGAAAACTCCCAAATACTAGACTGGTCTAGTACATGACGCTGAATTTCATATATACTGAGGTTTTAAGTCGGTTTATAAATATTTTTGCCGTATTTTTCAACCCCCACCATATTTTTTTATTTTCATAGCATTTTACGAGTTTTCAAACAAACTTACTTAAGAAATATACCAGAAAAACAGTGCTCTCTTCTGGTTGCCAGCAACACATATTATTTTCTAATGCAGACCTATAACAGTGCAGCTGTCATACTTTTTCCGAGCATTTTTTTTGACAAGATTAGTTTTTTATAAGTTTGCACCATAATTAACACACTGCACAATATGATACAATGAAACATCGCATCTTGACCTACTGACTGCTACACAAGAGGTTAGGTTAATGCACAGGAAGAGGTGGCTCATTCCACCCCATATGACACTTGCAAGTAAAATAAAAAAATCACCTATTTTGTGTGATTTTTGGACTTTCTAAACAAATGCAAAATAGTAGAATACAAGTCTTGAAATTTTTACTTTAGTTTTTTCCAAATTTATTGAACACTAGGCCAAAATGTTTTTAAAAGAAGTTTCATAACGTTCTTCCTGATATTAGTGCAAAGAACAGTTACAAAAGAAATGATAGCCTGCGAGAAAATTGAGTGGCTCATCTTACCTCCTATGCTCATCTCGCCCCATCCTACCCTAAGTTTTCACTTTTTTTCGGAAGAGCAACTTTTGTCTGTTCATATTTTTCATAGCTTGTGTCGTTTGTTCAAAAGTTTAATTTTTCCATTTTTAATGTTGTTTTTTACGAATAACACAAAAACTACGCATCCTATAAAAAAATGGTTGATAAAAAATTTGTAGCTCCTTTTCGGGTGAAAAATTCTTGTTGATTCATTTTTTTCCTTACCTTGCATAGTTTGACTGCAAAATGGAATTTTTTATTATTTTTTATACGATCAAAATTTTAATGTTCGATTTTTAAAGAAAATTCTGAAGATTGTTTTGATAATCTTATAGGGCTTTCAAAAAGTATACAGACGATAACGAAGACGACGACAACAACGACGACAGACAGACAGACACCGACATAAAACGTATTTTTTCTGACTTAGGGGGCCTCAAAACGTCGACATTTGATGGAATCCGCGAAAGTCATTTCTCACATAAGATCGATACCTTCTGATTATGATGAGATTGTAATAATTCATTATTTTTTGTGCGATCAAAATGTGAATTTTCGATTTTTCAGAAAAACTCACAAAGTCAGTATAATAATCTTGTAGGGCTTTCAAAAAGTAACATTTTTCTTTTCTTGACTTTTTTTCGTATCGTGCCTTGTTTCGCTTAAAATGTTAATTTTCGTTCTTTTTCTGGATTTTGAAAATGCAATAACTCTGACAATTTTCTTTTCATCGAAAAAATTCGTAAGGATAAACTGTTTGAATTTTTGAGCATATTCGTTTCAGGCTCATTAACGTACAAAATTTTGACCTTTAAAATGAACCTTCATTCATTGAGCTACTATTTTTTCTTCAATCACTTTTTTAACGTCAAAGCCAGAGGATTCGAATTTTCTCACCGATAGTAGTTTAGACGACATTCGCCGTTTCGGCTATAAGGGTCCTTTTCATGCTGACGCTGCTCGTATATTTTCACAAAAAATTATTTTCTTATTCTGGGGCCCAAAAAGAGTCTTTTTTATTCAGTTCAAGTAAATAATATTTCATATCAAATAAATTGTTACTATAATCAATAATTACTAAAAGAATAAAGAGGATACTATTTAACCCTTGTCTAAATTTTGAATTTATTGAATAAAAATCTAAATTTGGGCACACTTACGTGTTCAATTTATCAGAGAGTCCAACATTTACATGAACTGTTCTACTTCTGATAAGGTTTTATAATTTAAATGTATTTGGCGTGAGATATTTCGTGCATTTTGCATAAAACATAATTCAAAATAAAAGATTTGACGATATGTGTCGACGAAGTGGTTTGTGATTGAATACAAAGCTGCATAGATAGGGGACTTGAAAAACTGTGGACATTCTTTTGAAAAATGGGCGGAAGCATTTTTCTGACGGCGCCAAGACCCTCATTCATTCAGAAACTCTTGCATGATTCTCTTGGGATCACTGTAAACATGAAGTGAACACTGAATAGATTATCTGTGTAAAATATACCTGAAAACTTTATTCTGAAGGAAAGATAAGGCAATCTTTTAAATAAAAATTAAGAAATTAGCAGCAAATTCTCGTGAATTTAAATTAGAGGTTATAATTTTAGTCTTTCAAACTATTTTCATCTACTATAATCCTAAGATTGTTTAAAAATTTGGTATAGCCTTCACAAATTTTGATAAGCCTTAATACAAGCAGGTTTTCAATCAACAATCAAGATACATTCTTGAATTTAAAGAATATTTCTGAGATAGCGTGGCTGAAGTAGTAGAGTGCTTGGCTTATTATTTCTCTATTATGATTATGATATTTGACAATATCATCGCTCCTGTGGGTTCGAATCCCAGAGCGAAGAAGTGATTTAACATGCTATTGTATAAAATTGGTTTCTTTTCCATGGATGACAATGTTAATTCATAATTTTTTAATGTAAAAATAGTTCCAAGTTTAATAGTTTATATGCAATTTTATAGTTTATATAAAATATACGGATTCTTAATTAATTGAAGGGTATTACAATTTTAAATTCGTAGAATTATCTTCATAATTTTTTGAAAATGTGATGACAAGGATCAACGACAACTTCCAGACAATTGTTACAATTAACGATTGTCTGGAAGTTGTCGTTGACTCTTGTTGTCACATTCATCTAAATCATATTCCCAGACGTTAATTACACGAAGGATTTGTCATAACATCTATTCTTCAATTTGAATAATTTTTGAATTAGAAATTCAAGTATTATGTGTTAGCAGGAGAAGGCAATGAAGAATACTCCTCAAATCAGGTTCCGCTTCCTACAACGGTAGGCTATTCCCTCTTTAGGATAGAGGTAAGCGGAAATGTTCCTTAAAGTGGTCATCTTTGTTTTATCGACATCTGAAGAATTTCTTCTGTCCAAGCTCCGTGTTCTGCCATACCTGCTATTTCTCACCTAGTGAATAACTCAACTTCACTTCCACAGATTCCTCCTTCTCAGATATTTCATTATTTTAGTATTGAATATTTTGTCAATCATTTAAGAGAATTTATTATAAATATTTAATTATCAAGTTGACAACTGAACACTTTTTTTGCTTATGACAAATATATCAATCAAATTTTAATTGCAAATAATATTTCATTCATAAACACGTTAATAGTTCTTCACTTGTTAGGATTTTAATTAATGAGAACCCCAAATTTTATTTATAAATGCAATTGAGGCCGATGATTGAAAAAGGGCCGATATATCAAACTGTTGTTTTGTTTTGGTAAAATGTTCGCTACATGTTTTCTTAACATTTAGGTAACATTTGCAAAAAATTATGCTTGTGGGGCCTTCCTTCCGTAAATAGGGTAAAAATATTAAAAAGTGCTCCTTTTGTTTGATATTTTGAAGAAATAACGCTATTTATTGAATTTAAATATTGTTTTTACCCAGTTTGACTAAAGAAATATATGATAACAAAAAAATAGAAAATATTTACAATTGGAATCTTAACTTTGTTTTAATTATTTCTGTCATTTCAAGTCAGTTGCTGGGTCATTCCAGAATAGATCGTCTGGACGTGGTTGCGACGTAATTAAAAAGAAATTAAATATTGACATATTCTTACAATGTTTCTGAATGTTCGTAGAGTAGAATTTTACTGTTTATAAGTGCTCATATTTATTTTCCTATATAAAAATGATTTTTAAATGTTTGTGTTCGCTGTAAAAATGGCATGTGCACTGCATCAAAAAATTATGTCATTTTAGGCAAATACGTAAAATAATTGAAAAAAAAACACTTTATTCTAAAGAAATGACCCTAATGTTATTAAAAAAATTTGTCTTAATAAAAATTTAACAGAATGACATACCTTTATGTATAAAATAGGCTTCGTTTTGGTTAAATCCTTTGTGTTTTTTCGTTGAATATCTCCTGAGGAGAAAAATATAAAAATCTCAAACTTTCAGGATGTCTTTAAACGGTCCAACTCTGTTAATCCCATACAATTCTTTGATAGGACCTCGTATTTCTTATATTTGAAAATACTCGAATAATCACGTGAGGTTAACCCATTATTAGTCAATTCGAAACGATAAGATAAATTTAGAGATTCTCAAGGGAGACCGTAAGGATTTTTTATGGGCCGGAACCCGAAGGTCTCAAAAGCGCTTGGTGTTCCAATCCAAGTCTTCAATCTCTTCCCTTTTTATTATAAGAAAAATCTAAATTGACTATGTGAAGCTTGTAAATTATTAAATAAATCATAGTAAGTATCGTGCAATATGTAAGTAATACAATTTTTATAAAAAAGCATTGTTTAGGAAAATTGTCATAGAAAGGTAGAGTTTCGTAAAACTCAGTAATTAATACGAATGCATGAAAATAAAATAAACCAAAATAATACTACAGTCAATAGAGTAAAATTATCTTGAAAATTAATAAAAAACAATGATAAGTTAAAAATAATCATTTTTAAACATTGTTTCGTTTCATGAGGACAGAAAATTATATTTTGGAAATAAAAAAATATAAAGTCATTTAACGCATTTTTAAATTAAAACGCAGTTTGCGTTTACCAAAAACTCTGGGGTCTGGTCAGTTTTGGAATGCGCAGTAGCTAAAAGCAGTTTCGTGACCTAATTCTCCCTTGAGGATCTCTCAACAAAATAAGACAGAAATTACCTCACTGAATTAGATTGCTTTAGTTTTCAAACTCAATTATAAAATTGAAGTTTTCTTAAAAATTAGGTCCTTTCTTGTTCTTTCTGGACCAGGAAAACAAATTCAGTCAACGTTAAATTTCAAGTTAACTAATAACCAAGAATAAATTAAAAATAGACTTAATTTTTAAGAAAAATTTTCAATTTTATAAATCTATTTTATTTGAAAATTAAAGCACTTGAATTTAATGAGCTAACTTCAATCTCATTGTCATATCGTTTCGAACCACAAAAAAGGGTGAACCAGAGGGATAAGCAGAATTGGACCATTTGAAGATATCCTGAAAGTTTGAGTTTTTTCTATTTTCCTCCTTAGGAGATATTCCACGGGAAAACGAAGAATTTAACGAAACTCATTGTTTTCACCACCCTGTCTTATACATAAAGGTATGAAATTCTCTTGAATATTTATTAAATAATTAATATTAGGAACATATCATTAGAATAAAATTGAATTTAATTATTTTTATATAACACTAACGGAATCAAGTTGAAAACCTTAAAATTTGACATTGTGAAGCAGTATACTGTATTTATATTTACACCTAATTTAAAATGTAATCTCACCAAATGAAAGTTCAATTTCTTAAATAATAATATAATTTTGGTTTGATTAAATTATTTTTCATATTTGCCTAAAGTAACAGCATTTTGTGATGCAGTGTACATGCCATTTTCGAAGCGCACACCAACCCTTTAAAACTAATTTTTAGAAAGGCAAGTATATATTAGAACTTATAAATAGTAAAATTCAACTCATAGATTCAGGTATTTTGAAAAAATCTTAGAAGGCTTATTTTGTGATTTTTGTATAATTATATCTTTTAATAATTTCTACAATTTTCAATTGTTATTAACTATTGTAAACATCAGACTTCAAAAATAACATTAATATATTATGTACAAAAAATGCTTCTCTACACGGAAAAAAGTGGATCGTTAGAAGATCTCTCTAAACCAGTAGTTCTATTTTAAATTGAAACGCAGCTTTTCGTCGGTGAATTTTGTTAAAATTACTATTTCGCATTCAGGTTATTTAAACTGACTTCTTAAAAGAGTAGGTTGAACAATTTCAAATAGTAGGATGCACTGCACCACTTGCTAACCGTCAACACTCAGCGAGAAGAAGAGTTACTATTTCGTGTAGTATGCCTTATACTCTAGGAGCTGGGTGTAATCCTGTGTGCCGTTCTAGGTCCGCAGGATTTTTTTACTGAATATTATGTAAAATGTTGTGCTGATTACGAAAAAGTAGGGTGGCCCCCCCGAAAAATGGGGAGGTTTCGAGATATTCGCGTTTTAATTATTTTTTAATTAATGCAATAGTCCTATTGTAATTTGAGGTTTTTCAAAAGTTCAAATACATGGTCGGCTAGAGAACCGATTTACGAAGAGAAACTTCCTCTATCGTTTTTTGATTCAATCAATTGTTAACATAAAAAATTAACAATTACGTGGAAAAACCAGGAAAAAGAAAATTGTGCTTATTTTGTTTAAAATATTGATTGCACAGCAAAAAGCTTCTTACAAAAGTTGGAGTACTCTCAGAGGAGCATTTTTTTCTAAGAGAACATTTTTTGATAAAAGTGATCAATTTCGAGAAAACATCGATTAAAGAAATAAAAAAATTCAGAGCCAAAATATAAAGCTGGTTTTCTTTGTAGGAAACAATTTTATCAAGAAATTTCAAGAGATAAAAGATATTCCTTTTTGGGTGTACTTCCACTTTCATAAGAAAAATTGTATTGTAATGTTCATATTTAACAATTTAATGCGCATTTTAGAATGTACATACTTTGACGTGCTGTACCTTTAGCAATTTTTAATAAAATCTTCTGGAAATTTGTACATGGATAATGTAAAGCCTCATTAAAAAAGTAGCATCAGCCAATTTAAAATCCAATGATAACTCTTTGCGCTGTAAACAATAATGAACAAAGTCTCGTTTGCAGCTTCTAATAGTCGTAGAGACTTGTAATAAAGCTGAATAATTTTCATAAAAATTGAAATATAAAATGGCTTTTTCAAAATATTTCTATTACTTATACTTTATTTATTATTAAATTTCATTTTTTTGGTTAAAATGTAATGGATCCCTATTGCTGTTATAAAGGACGATTTTACGGTGGCGGCATGTGGCCCCCATAAACCATCCCAAATTTTTTCTAAACCAAAGGCGTGAACTTGTCGCTCGGGCTAGTTGCGCTGGAGATGCAAGAGCCCCTTGCAAGAGCGACAAGTTTACGCCTTTGGCTTAGAAAAAATTTGGGATGTTTTATGGGGGCCACATGCCGCCACCGTAAAGTCGTCCTTTATAACAGCAATAAGGATCCATTACATTTAAACCAAAAAAATGAAATTTAATAATAAACAAAGTATAAGTAATAGAAATATTTTGAAAAAGCCATTTTATAATTCAATTTTTATGAAAATTATTCAGCTTTATTACAAGTCTCTGTGATTATTAGAAGCTGAAAGCGAGACTTTGTTCATTATTGTTTACAGCGCAAAGAGTTATCATTGGATTTTAAACTGGCTGAGGCTAATTTTTAATGAGGCTTTACATTATCCATGTACAAATTTCCAGAAGATTTTATTAAAAATTGCTAAAGGTACAGCACGTCAAAGTATGTACATTCTAAAATGCGCAATAAATTGTTAAATATGAACATTACAATCAAATTTTCTTTATGAAAGTGGAAGTACACTCAAAAAGGAATATCTTTTATCTCATGAAATTTCTTGATAAAATTGTTTCCTACAAAGAAAACCAGCTTTGTATTTTGGCTCTGAATTTTTTTATTTCTTCAATCGATGTTTTCTCGAAATTGATCACTTTTATCAAAAAATGTTCTCTTAGAAAAAAATGCTCCTCTGAGAGTACTCCAACTTTTGTAAGAAGCTTTTTGCTGTGCAATCAATATTTTAAACAAAATAAGCACAATTTTCTTTTTCCTCGTTTTTCCACGTAATTGTTAATTTTTTATGTTAACAATTGATTGAATCAAAAAACGATAGAGGAAGTTTCTCTTCGTAAATCGGTTCTCTAGCCGACCATGTATTTGAACTTTTGAAAAACCTCAAATTACAATAGGACTATTGCATTAATTAAAAAATAATTAAAACGCGAATATCTCGAAACCTCCCCATTTTTCGGGGGGGCCACCCTACTTTTTCGTAATCAGCACAACATTTTACATAATATTCAGTAAAAAAATCCTGCGGACCTAGAACGGCATACAGGATTACACCCAGCTCCTAGAGTATTACTACCGTGAAGAGTAACTTTGCCGATTTAGCATTGTAACGCATATGTGTATATGTATATATGCACTGCACGCATTCTATACACGATTTATGAAGAGATTAGCTCGAAACTTTTGACAACAAAAATGATGTAAAATGTCAATCGATTCGAAAAGGAAAAAATTATTTTATGAATGATTACTGCACTTAATTTTCGATTCTTCTTACACAATTGCACGTACAGAGTCTTACACATATGATCGCACGTTCAAACGCTTTGAAAATCGCCCCGCTGGGGAATCGAACCCTACCTAACTCCCTAAAACCTGTCCTAAAACCTAAATCTAGTGCACGCGTTAGTCAAGTGAGCTACGGAACACCGCTTAGATTTTTCTGACAAACGCTCGGTCAAGCGGGTTCTCTGAGAAAAACGTGGCCAGCTAAGAAATTATAATAAATGCGAGGTTCACTTAAAAAATTTTCTAATTAATCCCTTACAGATGATATCTAATATTTTGTAACGAGCTTGGGAAAAATATTTTTCTTAGAAGTATTAACTCACACAGTAAATATATTATTAGTAATTTATATGTATTATTATAAAATTATTAAAATTAAAATTTTTTAAAAGTAGATATTTTGTATTATTGAAAATTAAGATTAGAAAAAATGTTTTCGAATGAAATTTTTAATTTGATTTTATTATCATCTCACTTTATTTAAAACGCAAGATTCATTTCAATAACTGATATATAAATGAAAAATAGTTTAAACATCGTAATAATATATCAAATGCGAAATCGAAATCAATATTTTAAGATGAGACAAACCTTGAACAGTGATTAAAATTTAGATTTTTTGCAAAAATAAATTTTTTCTCATGAGATATGGGGATGCTGAATTAGAATAAAAACTGTTTTATACAAAAAAATTATTCGGTTCCGAGAAATTAATATTAAAGATCGCGATATCAGAGTAGTATGATGGATTTTATTGTTGTTAAAAATCTGAAAAAAAAGAGAAAATTTTTTTTTTTTTCATTAAATGATACTACTTTCCACAAATATCAATGTGAAAAGGTTAAAAAAATTATTACTACGGTAAAATTGGAAATGAATTTGAACTAAAATGTTATTACAAATTATTTTTTAATTGATGTATCAAAAAATGATACGTCGAAAACAATGCATTATTCTACTGAAAAAAAATTCTTCCAAATAATATAATATTTGAAACTGGGTGGCTTAATCAAGTACGACCCTAGTCATTTTTAGTGCTATAAGAAATTAAAAATATCATAAGCGGAAAATTCCATAGTAGAAATAATGTAAAAAAAGTATTATTCTTTATATAATTCTTCAGAATATTTTTAAATTCTGAAAATTTTGTACAAAACAAAAAAACAGTATTGAAGTATAAAGTAGAGTTATTCACTATGTTCATTTATAATTATCATCTCAACTAATATTATGATAAAAGAGAAAACATTATAAAATAGTTTCTATTTTATAAAATATATATTTATATATACAGGGTGTTTTTTTTAACTTGAGACATCGAAATATCTCAAAAACTACGCATCCTATGAAAAAATTTCCGTAATAAAAACTTTTTATTTTCGAGGGGGAAAAGCAACTTTTAAAAAATTTACCCCCCCCCCCCAGGAGGCAGGAATGGGGGTAACTTTGTTGGGTTAAATTGTTTCAAAGTCGCTTTTCCCCCTCGAAAATAAAACGTTTTTATTACGGATATTTTTTTCATAGAATGCGTATTTTATGAGATATTTCGATGTCTCAAGATAAAAAAACACCCTGTATATACATATTTTGTTGTTGTTGTAAAATAGTTGTTTTACTGATAAGCAAGTTATAAGTCGTCCTTCTTTTTTAATTTCAAACGGACCTCCTAAAAAATTTTGCGGAGGGAGCCTACACGTTTCTAGTTGTGCCACTGAACTCACTTACAATTTCAAATAGTAAGGCTGCCAATCTCGCGCAGTGCTTATTGCAATGCGAAAGAGGAGATCGAACTCACTTGCAAAAGTCAAACTCACAATTCTTTGCTTACTATGAAAATTAGTTATTCATACCGTTTACATGTTCAGCTGTACTATTTCAAATAGTTATTGAAGCTACTTGTTCTAGTAATCCTTCTTTTTACAATTTGAAGTATGGTAATGCTGACTTTAAGGTTTTGTATATTTTGAAATCACTATCTCATTCAGTATCAAAAACTATTTGAATTGTTTCTTGTACAATGCGAACAAGTAAACTTCAAGTTAACAATACATAAAAGTGAATCTAACTATCTACTTTTCTCCGTGTACGAGTCGATATATAGTATAGGGTCTATGGGCCCTATGGGCCTCATAATAAAGGAAGGCTGAATTGCAAAATAAAAATAAAATTGAAGTAGGTCCTCTCGGCTAAATGACAGGCCATTTATATACCATCAAAGTTGAATATCTCGATTTCTATCGGCAAAAGTTCGATAGGCTGATCGTTGGCGAATTCAATTTCAGGCAGCCTTCGAAAACACGATTTGAGATAGAGGCAGCCGAAGGTCGTTTTATACTGAGATTAAAGTTCCGCTTGTGAACCCCAATGGTTATGGGTTAAATGAAGTGTGAGGTATCCACGATCGTATCGCAATAAACGCAGCAGGGTTGGTATAACGTAGGCGTGGCCGGTTGGTATCAGCGATGGCCACCTTTCGACTGTAAATCAATTGATATCACGAGGCCAGGAGAGGGGTTTTCCATGGGGGTTGCTTGACTCGAGTCGGGGAAGCATGCGCCAAATGCTGAATACAGATCGACCCGCCCCAGAGTTTTTATCCGGATAGTCGTAACGTCCTCTTCCACCCTGCCAGCTCTTCTTTCCTTTTAATCCTCACCAATCCTCACTTCTCACCCTCTCACGAAAAGGGGCGCGAAGAAACGTACGAATTGATTTCGCCGATTCTCCATTCTACTCGAATTGCCTCTCAACTGCAGACAGCTAGACAAATCGAGTACAATCTCTTTTCACAGACCTTATTTCTCTGTTTTTGAACGATCTAAAATTTGTGAATTTAGAGGTAGGAGGGTGAAAGAACTTCTATTTGCTCATGGAATTTGTTTATAAGTATTTTAAAAAAGTCGTACTACCAATATATGTCTTTGTAAAAAAATGCATTCTAGAAAAATCCTGTCTTTTTCATTAAATATATTCCAAGCCAGAAAAATACAGAAAAAGTCCTACAGTGGAAGTCTTTTTTGGGGAAAATTCGTAGTTTTTACCAGCGCAAATATACTTTAAAAAGGAAATATTCGCAATTTTCAAGCACTTTAAAAAATATTAGAATATATCTTCTTGTACTACAAAAATAACGGCATGTTTGTTTGATTTAAACTGAAAAATTTCAAATTTCACATGTTCAACTTTTTTTTTGAATGAGCAATTAACTAAAGTTAAAAACATGTTTTTCCGAAATCAAAAAGAAATCCTAACTGGCACAAACAATTTTTTTCTTATTTCTTCATTTCTAATTACAATCTCATTCATGAGAGTATACTGGAATCTGCCAAATTTTTTATTTCGAGTTTTTAATCGAGTTTTACGTTTTGGCACTCTCTGAATCTGAAACAGCGATAAGTATACTGTTAATTCAAATTAGCGTACTTACGCTGGCAAATCAGCGAAACTTAGCTGTTAATCAGATAAATTTTACTGATAAGCAAGTTAAATTTCTCTGAATCAGCAGCCTATATACGCTGATAAAAATTAGCGGTTAATTATCGCTGATTCAGATTTAGAGAGCACTCAGAGAGTCTGAAAAAAAAAGAATTTGTCGGTGTCTGTCTGTCCTGAGGGTCACAAAACGAAAGTTAGGTTCGTCAACCAAATTAATCCACCCAAAAATTAAAAATTTAGAGCATGTTCAAACTCAAAACAAAGTTTTTTTTGAATATTTCGGGAATTTTCGTCCATGATTCTGGCAGATGATAAAAATGCTTATAAATTATCATTTTGACATTTTTATTGCGATAAAAAATAAGAGTTATATGATCGTCAAAATTTTCAAAAATATATAATAATTTTTTCTAACCGATTAAGCAATTTTCAGTAGATATTAGTTAGTTAGTTTTCGTTAGTTTTGATGTAGGCGGGGGCCCGTGAGGTCCCTCCAGGCGCTCAAGCTATAAAGCCATACTCGTGTTTATTCTCAAGGCCGAATCCGGCCACCTTTACCGAGTATTTAGATCTCGGTGGATTTTCGTTGTTTCCAACGTTCTGGAAATATAACTCTCAGGTGTCAGGCGTACCACATCACACAGTAAATGACGCTGACCTCTTTGCACGGCAAAGTGAGCCTCACACGCTCTGTCACTTGACATCCTCCCTAGCTGCCTAGCAGACCGCAGAAGGAGCGTACGGCCAGGCTAGGGTGGATCGAGCGATCCCTCTGAGATCATCAGTTGGATGCACAGATTCTTAGCACTGTCCAGGTGTGTTATGTAAGTGTATGTGTGTTCATTAGTCGAAATCGACTAACAACCACCGAGCGTTAGTCCCCCGTGAAGACCTCAAGCGCAAGGAGATTGCTGACTCATTTTCGAGTCTTCTTAAAATCGACTAGTGACCCCCAAGGCTAGTCCCCTCGACATTGGGCCTCTACCTTGGTACATAATCAGCCTCTTCTGAGGCTCTGAGGCTTAGTGATCAAACCCCAGTCCTCCTGCACGGAAGCCTGCCGCGCTATCGTCTGAGCCAACGAGGCTCTTTCAGCAGATATTAAATAAATTTAGAAATTATTCGAATGATATTTTTTGAACAAACTGAACTTTAAAAAAGCTACATAATTTTCAAAATTGTGAATCTTTTATTGTAAGAGAGCCATAATTCATCATTATGATTTTTAGTATATGTAGGCGAATGTCGCAATGAGAATGCAATCGTCAAAGCCGCAGATGTTTTGAAAACCGCCTTCAAGGTAAAATTGAAAAACAATTTCAGTTCCAATTTATGACTGTAGCTTATCAGGACTTGAATCAGAGTTTTCTATTTAAGTTATAATATTTATGATAATTTAAATAAAATCGAAATGCGCGGATATATAACGTGCGAAAAAAAAGTTGTGCTATATTGCAATTTGCAACACACAAGGCACATTTTATGATAATATTTTAGTTGAAGATAATTCATCAATATCATGAATTATATAGCCTGAAGCACCTCTGAAGCTACACGATGCTCCATGATTCGTTTCGATCTAATTTATAACTCAATTTCTTATCGCTGATTCGTTCTGAATTCTTATTTCTCCTACATGTCAACCCTCTTTCGGAGTCAACATCATCATCGTGGAACGTTGCAGGAGGCTGAGACTCTACAGCACGCCGGAAAGACTTAGTTCACTCGATACTCCTACTGAAACCTTGGCTCTATCATTCAAATTCTTCGGCCAGTTCCACCATTAGGTGTTGCTGCCAACCTGACATCTGAATATTCCAACTGGAAATTGCTTCGAGATAACGAAAGAAAATCTTCCGGATTTTCTACAGGAGCTTCAGGATTCCTCGATCAACTCAACATCTGTCTCTTACTGCGGAAGCAGTCCTAGTGTGAAGATCATACTGTCGATACTAGATATACGCGGGGTAACTCTGTAGCTCCGACACATATCGTCAATAATTCGAATTTATAATCACTGTACAAGCTTTTGAATTATGAAGAATGAGCCCGTTAGTTTGTAAATGTCTGAAGGACGTTTTCGAAGATTGATGACAATGTCCTATGTTAATAAAATTAAGACAAGCAAAAACGGGAATGTAAATAATAAGATCAGAAATATCAGTATCGTTTTGCATCATTCGACCTTACTTTAGTTCTGCTTTTATCCACGCGACTCTTTGGAAATGACCGAATTCCGACCAATTAGAGAGGAGCAAGATGGACATGACGTAGGTTTTGAGAGGTTATAAATTCTCAAGTCTCTTTACCGCCATACTCTGTACCGATGTGTCTAAAGTTTTCATTTTAAAGTAGAGTGTGAGGTCATCCATCGAGGACCTCACAAAGAAAGTACCTGAGATGTACCTCATCGATTTTCTTCATTCTGTAATATGTTGTAGGTAGTACATAAAGAATAATAAACACGTATTTATTGTTACGTCTTAATTCGCTGATTTAAGGGGTGAAAACCACCCTTAAAGTTTTATTTAATATCTCAAATACGGATGGGAATTTTTTAAACAAATAAAAGTCAGATTAGGTCTTACAAAACGATGCTCATGGCGACATATTTTTTATACCGATTGTTGCAACCCTTATTTTTCACAATGGTGAATGTGATTTTTTTGACATTTTTTGGATACAGAAACTTTCAGATCAGCTGAATTTCACTGTATATTGTAGTGTTGCTAAAAAAAATTAAAAACTACAGTTGACATGTTTCGAGGTATTAAAAAAAAAATTAATTGCAAGGGGTGATTTACCCCTACAGTTAATTTAATGCTTTTGGAAAATTAATCACAACATACGTTTTAAATTTGAATTTTGAAACGTTTATTCGGACAAATATTTTGTTTGCATTAAAAATGAAACAACATGAGCACCCTGATTTTTAG
Source organism: Andricus curvator (assembly GCA_932195095.1). Taxonomy (NCBI): domain Eukaryota; kingdom Metazoa; phylum Arthropoda; class Insecta; order Hymenoptera; family Cynipidae; genus Andricus; species Andricus curvator. The sequence continues at coordinate 22,495 of CAKNYM010047900.1, forward strand.
TAGGGTTGACTAATCCCATTAAATTTATCATTATTACATTGTGAATAAAAACACTTTTTCACATTTACTTGTAGACTGATATTTCACCAATAAAATATGTCAATTTTTTACTACAACACAATTAACTAGTCCATAGTATTTAAAACTGCCCTATTTGCATAGGTTTCACCCCTAAAATTTCCGTTTTTGTTAGAATATAACAATATTATTATTCATTGAACAAAGTTTCAAAATTTCATATTATACTGAAAAAATATCTGCATTTTAACGGCTATGTTTGAATTCGGCCAATTAAGGCGTGAAACCCGACCTTGAACTTAACCCCCGGAAAACGTTTTTCTCTAATTTCTCAAGAATGAATCGGAATTTTTCAATTAAAAAATGTCAACTTATTCCTTTCAAAAAGACGTTCCTTGGGACATGTCTTTTATATTAAAATGTTCAATGAGTTTACTGATGAATGTACTGAAAAAAATTTTGAGCATTCCACCAACCGCGTTTGAATTCATTCATTTAAGGAATCAAGAGCACACTCAAGTTCACCAATAAAAATAGTTATTTTTAAAATCTCTATAAAACTTAATTGTGTCATAGAAAAAAATTCACATGTTATATTGGTTAAATATCAGTCTACAAGTGAATTTGAAAAAAAATGTTTCTATTCAAAATCTGATAATGATAAATATGCATAGGGGTAGTCAACCCTCCTAAAAATAAGGGTACTTATGTTATTACACGTCTAGCTTAATTTTCAATTTTCTTAATAACAATACAATATACAGTGAAAATAATTAGATGATTGGAAAGTTTCTGTATGTAACCCCTCGGCATAAAAAATATTCTCCGATGAGCGCTTTTTCTAAGAAATAGTCTGACTTTTGTTTGGTTAAAAGAATCCGAGTTATTTTGAGATATAAAAAAAAAAACTGTTTTTGGGGGTCAACTTTGAAGGTGGGTTTCACCCCTTAAATCGACAAATTAGCACGTATAAAAAATTACATGTCTGCTATTTTTTCATGTACTAAAACAAATTACAAAATGAAGAAAATCGATGAAGTACACCTCGGGAAGCAATAAACTAACTATAAGGATAACTCACACCTTGCAATTAATTTTTTTCAAAAACGCCGAAACATGTCAACTTTAGTTTTTCATTTTCTTAATAACAGTACAATAAACAGTGAAATTTAGTTAATTTGAAAGTTTCTGTATAAAAAAACTGTAAAAAAACCACATTCACCCTTGTAAAAAATAAAGGTTGCAACTCCTCGATATAACAAATATGTTTCAATAAGCAGCTTATTGTAAGAAATGATCTGACGTTTGTTTAGTTAAAACATTCTGATTTGTTTTTAAGATATTAAAGAAAAACTGTTTTTAGGGGTAAACTTTAAGGGTGATTTTCACCCCTTAATCATTTCGATATACAACAAAAATGATACTGAAATCAAGAGCATTTTGATCGGCTGGAAGGAATGATCGATTTTTAAGATCATGATGATCTGATTCAGGATCATGTATCAAGTCACTTCAAGATGGCCGACGTTCTTGGAGTAGGTACTAGCTTTTTATGTTTTCTGATCGTGCAGTGCCCTAATAGCATGAAACGTACCTGAAACGTTCCGCGGGCACCTTCGGAACGTTCCAGACACTTTCCCGGAACTTGTAAAATTTCCGCCCTTGGGAACGTTCCAGGAAAATTCCACTGGCACCTGAAGGAAAGTTACTGTTATTGTTATTTTTAACAACAAATATCTCGTAAACCGTAAGAGATAGGTAGAAATGGATGTCATTTGTTAGTTTTGAGAATCGCATACACTATTATATGATATCCATATTATAAACGGTCATAGATTTTGACCTATCTCTTAGGGTTTACGCGATATTTAATAATAATAATAATAATAATAATAACGGTGAGTCCTCTTTGGAACCTTCCAGTGGAACCTTCTTGGAACGTTCCAAAGCAGCGGATATTTTACGCGTCTCGGAAACGTGCCTGCAACGTTCCGCTGGAACATTTCGAAGGTGCCCGTGGAACGTTCCCGGAACGTTCCGTGCCATTAGGGTGTACTTGAAAAGTTAAAAGTTTAGTCCAACAAATGATCCTGAAAGCAGATCAAAATGATCCGAATGGACAGATCAGTATGCTCTGAAGAGTCAAATGATAGTTGAGGCAAAATGCTCTGCAACAAAAATGGTCCTTTCTTTTACTGTACAATGTATATACAACGAATCACCAGGTATGAATTCTTCATTTTAGTCTTGGAAAACCTCTTAGCCTTATTTGCCAAGAAAGTAATTTAGTAATTTTTGTAGTAGCCCAGAAACCTCTTTTAATCTTTTGGCCAGAAAGCAACCTTGCGTATTTTAGCCCAGAAAGCAATTTTGTATTTTGGCCCAGGAAGCAACTTTAGTAATTTTGAGGTTAAGCTTGCCACATAGTCACAAGGTTTTCCAAGATTGATTCTTTTGTATTCAACCAGTCAAATCTTTTATAATATTATTTTGTGAATTTCTCTATGACATGATTTTTGTGAATTTCCCTATGACATGATTTTTGTTGCGAATATTTGGCCATTTACCCCACACCCCGTTATTTATGATTAGTCATTCCTTCCCTATTGAGCCAAAAAATTAATTAGTCGTTTTTTCCAAAACGAAACTATGCTCTCAATCCTTCTAGTGAAATGTGTCCTCTAGTCTGAGATGTTCTCATTTATCGAAATGGTCGTTTGCCGCATACCCCAATATTTGTGAATATTACTTCATCTCCTATTGCCCCAGAAAATTAATTAGTCGACCTCCACCCCACTCTTACGAAAAAGTTACCATATGAGATTAAGCTGGGTTTTAGCGTTAAATTCCACGAAATCATGGAGTATCGAAATGGTAAAGCGATTAGTTTTTTAACCCTTTCTCTTTATATTTCGTGAACATATAAAATAACATGGAGACGTCAATCTAAAATATAATAATAGAAAACGTCCATGTTTTTAGTTTTTGTTTGATTTATGTTACACCAATCGTAAGAATTTACTCGATTTCTCAATCGATTCGCGGTGCTATCATTCAGGAGAAAGAAACACTTATCAGTAGGAAACGACGCCTTCTACCTAATTTCCCCACTTGAGGTCCGAGTTAGTTTCATTTTAATTTAAGATCTAATTACGGTACATCGTAACGACGATGATGTCGTGCGTTTATCGAGGCAGGTATAAAATGTAAAAGTTGGAATTATAGTTTTAAGATACCCAGTGGTGGATCCACGGGGGGGGGGGCCTCCTTCCAAATCGAAGAAAAATAGATCGATAATAATATGTGTTTAGGAAAAGGTTTTTTTAGAAAACAAGTATAAGCAATAAAATGTTATAACATAAATAATAGCAAGTTTCAAACTAACTGCAATATTAAAAATATTTTAAGGGACAAAATTCCCCGCAAAATCCCCCCGCCCCCCAATTCTGGATCCGCCACTGAAGATACCTTTTGAGATTTTGCTATCATTTTATTGATTCTGACCCACGACAGGTCCAAGGTATTTAGTGTTGATTAAACTGATTTGAGGTTACGGTGCCATAACGCTTTCAGAAAAAGGCATTCATATCACAACGTGTATCTGTACAAAATTCGACCTGTGTTCGCGTCAGCATGAGAAGGGGCCCTTAATAAGGTCGGTATGAAATTACGCATAGGGTCATATAGCCAAATAAATTCCCGGCATTTGAAGATCAAGATGAATCCTTCAGGTTGTATTTTTCAGGGGAATTTTTAGAGTTGGAATTTCGAAAAACCGCTTTTTCGAGAAAGAAGCATTTAAATTGGGCAAGTACCATAAACCCACGTGTTATACTTTTTCTTCGAACATGAAAGATACCCACTCCCGGTTGATTTCGAGACATGAGTCTCCCACATATATTCTTTTAGCCCACAGGTTATGAGTTTTCCAATTTAAAAACTAAATGTTTGTAGTGCATATACATTTATATAAGTTGAAAAAGAGGAAGGGATTTCTTGTGATTTTGGCCCAAAAAAGAACTTCCATGACAGGATTTTCTCTATACTTTTTTAGTTATACTTTAGTACTTTTTCATGGATCAGAACCTTTTAGTTTAAACCCCAGTTTAAAGGTTTCCTTAAGGGTCCGGGTCCGGACTTTACCGTTTAAATTCCTAAGGGTACGGGTGCTTTCGGAGCCGGATCCTTTAAATTCTTATGTATTCGGGTTCGGACCCGAATCTTTTAAATTCTTAAAAATCCAGTTCTGGACTCGGACTATTTAAATTCTTAGGGATCCTAGTCCGAGCCCTTCAAATGAGACATACCCGTCAGGAGGCTCTGATTACATTCAGTGTTGCACCAGGTTTCAGATTCTGATAATTATCAGAACGTCGAACAGTGGTAGGGGCAAATTTCCTCTACAACTTACTATTAAACTTTTTAATAAACTGTACACGCAGAAAAAAAATTCTGCTAAAATTACAGAATTTTCAGTTAAAATATTCTCTAAATTTGAATCAGCAAAATGTTAGTGATTGGCAGTGAATTTTCACTGATTGAAATAGCTGAAAATGGGTCACCGATTATCAGTGAAAAGTTACTTATTCATTTAGTGAAACAAACACTTTTAAAAGTTGGCAGCCCTGCACCGTGCCAATTTAGCAGTCGTCATAAAACAAGATTTAAGTGGGTTCAATCAAATGATCATATATCGACGCCTCCATTCAATATGAGTCTATGTGCTAACAGCGCTCCTTATGAGACTATTCCCTATGCTTATACACAGCGCATAGTCCCATACACGGCGCTGTCAGCACATAGACTCATATTGAATGGAGGCGTCGATATAGTAGGAACGTAATACCCAAAAATGTGAGCAAATATTAAAAAAGGTAAAAAGTTTCGATGCTGTCAAATGACGATCACGCACATGTCCAAAATCCCACATTGCCTTACTCTCAAGATTCGACTTGCATGTACACACTCGTTAAGCAAGTACTTTTTATACAAGTTAAGATTATCTTTTTGCGCAAGCTGCTACATCACACCTACAGTAGGGTGGATAGAAAAAAAAAATTTACAAATTGAAAACGCCTTAGCACTGAAAATTTTCCTTTTGGGTCCCTTATAACGTCTATAAAATTTGAAATAATTCGATTGATAGCTTGAGGTTGGGGGGGGGGGGTCGAAATAGAGTGAAAAAATTTTTTAATCGCAGAGTTTCGGAAAAATCGTGAATGTTAGTTTTTTTTCAATCTGCATAATATGCCTAATTTTTACCATTTTTTCAGATTTTTTATTTGAGTTTATATAGGAGAAATTTAATTTTTTATGAAGACCTGAAAATGAAGAAAAAATGAGAATGTAAAAATCCAGAAGCTCTAAAAATTATAACTAATTTTTTTTCAACATAGAAGAACTTTTTTATGTTTAAAATCTAGTTCCCAAAAAATTGAGAAAATCAGAACGTTAAAAATGATAAGTTAGTGCATTTTTAAAATTAAATCTTCATTTTTAACAATCTGATTTCCTCAATTTTTTCAGAAGTAGATTTTTAACGTGAGAAAGTTTTTCTATGCTGAAAAAAAATCATTCATAATTTTTAGAGCTTCTGGATTTTTTCTTAATTTTCAGGTCTCCATACAAAATTGAATTTCTCCTATATAAACCCAAAAAAATCTAAAATAAAATTGTAAAAATGAGGCATATTATGCAGATTAAGAAACAAAAATAACATTCACGATTTTTCCAAAACTATTCGATTAAAAAATGTTTTAATTCTATTTCGACTCCGCCCAACCTCAAGATAACAATCGATTTATTTCAAACTTCATACACGTTATAAGGGACCCAAAAGGAATCTTTTCAGTGCTAAGGCGTTTTTAATTTATAAAAGTTGGTTTTTCCGATCCACCCCAACCTACAGCCCGAAAAATTGAAATTTTTTTTCATTATTTGTCGGAAATTTCTGATTGATCAGTGAAATGTACAACTACAATTTCAATCAGTAAATTTTTTACTGACTCATATTTAGAGAGTAGGGCTATTGGACTATCATTTCATCAAATAAAAAATAAATAAATACAAAATACGTAAGTTTCCGGGTCTGGACCGAGCCTGGAACCTTTAAATTCTTATTAGGGTTTGGGGTTTGGAACTGGACCTTTTAAATTCTTGAAAGGTTAGGTACTGATATAAAACCCTTGAATTTTCTTGAATATTGAAGCATCGCAATGTAAAAGCTTTGAATGTTTAAAATCCTCAAAATGATCCTAATGAAACCTAAACATGTTATTTAAAAATTTGGAAGCCTTCATACATTTCTCAAAGATTTGAAAACTTCTAAATTGAAAAAACAATCTTTATTTTTCATAGTATTTAATTTTTTGAACTAATTTCAAGGAAAATTTACTATACACTGTTTGATGTAACAAATTTTGCTTTATTCAACAAATGATTGAGCTTCGAATGAACAAATGGTGAAACTTTGAAATACTGTTGAAAAACTTAATTCAAAAATTAGGATATCAATTTGAATAGTTTTACATATGTTTTATTATTTAATTACTGTTTGTTATGCTATGTTATTCAATTATGTGAATTCTTAGAACTTGTATGTAGATAGAAGTCAGCGCTTCATTCAAGATCTTGATAATGTAGATATTTAAACATTTTCTATTTGTAAAAAATTTCACTTCACTTACCTCTTACCTAAGCAGGCATATTTTCCTCTTCTTGAATAAAGCTGCATATTTATGAAGAGTTGATCGTCTGAATTTTGGTAAATTCTAAATTCTGTATAACTAAAATAATTTTCTTTGCAAATGATTATGAAACAGTTACTCTAATCCATATATGTATATAATATGAAAAACAATCAATTTATAAATGATTATACATTGCAAAAAATATTGTATAAACTGCGAAAAAAATAAAATTTAAAAAAATGAGAATTATGTATAAATTTAAGTGTTGAATAGAAAACTTTTTTAATTTATAGTAAATAATTAATCATATTATAATAAATAGAGACTTCCTATGTCCAAGGGAATAATAAAATAAATAAAGATCCATGTTGCTTGATAATGAGAGTATTTAATCGACTTTTAAATAATCTTACACGTACACGATCACTCATTTTTTCGGTCGAGCATATGTGGTTTCATGTACGTGCCTCTGCTCTTAATGCATAAGTAAATAAATAACTAAGTTACTTTAAACAGTCTATAAACGATGATACCGCTAAAAAACGAATGGTATGTACAGGTCGGTTTAAAGTTCTTCTACAAACGGCTTCTCTATTAACTTCTCTATGTATAAGGATCTATTGCACATTGCAATTACTTCTGTCGCTCTGGGTTATTTTACATTTTTACAATAAATTAGCGGAAATCACCATTATCATACGCATTGCGTATTCTTTGCACATCCTATCTCGTCAACGATTCTTCTTTTCTTTTTACACGCATCCGCAGGAGAGAAAAAGAGAAAATATTGTTATAGAATCCTGTTACCAAAGGTAATAAAATGGCACTGTACGCTTTAGTCGCGTTCACTGTTTTTACAATTCAATCTTTTTCATAACCCATTACTCTTTACCATATTCATTTTTTGAACATTCTGTTGAAAATTTATGATTTTTTTATGAATACACTGGGAAAATCAACATTTTAGTTACTTCAAACAATTCGTAGAACTAACTAAATTATATGAATTTAATTAAATAATGAAAAGACTACAATAGAAATTCTGCATTTTTGGCATAATTACGTTTTACAATGAGCCAACGTTTCAAATTTGTTGGAAGACTTTTTTTACACACATCTCCCTTCTTAAAAACTCTTTAAACACAATTTTATATATCCTTTTTATTTTTTAGAAGAACACGGCGTGACGAATCGACTCGGGACAAAGTTTTCCTCGAACTTTAGCAGTTTCGGTTCCCCTTTTGATCTCCGACAATTCGTCCATTATCAGTCTTTGAGCCGAGCTTTGTGGGCTCGGTAATGTTAGAATTCCTCTTTATCGAGTCAAATTTATTGGCCCGATTGGGTTGGCGAATTAGAGTCATCATTTGGCTTGAAGTTCCGCCGCCTGTTCTTCCTCCTCTTTGGTCAACGGGACTGTCGAATGATTGTAGAGACCCTGGGCCATCAATTGAAGGGCGAGGGGATTTTTCTGTCCACTTGCCTTTTTGATCTTCGCCCTCTTATTCTGGAACCAGATTTTTATTTGGGCCTCATTTAGGCCCAAATCCCGTGAAAGTTGTTGTCTTCGTCTTTCTGTCAGATATCGGTTCTCTGCAAACTCTCTCTTTAACCTCGCCAATTGTTCGCCACTGAAATTCGTCCTGGGTCTCTTCTCTTCTGGTGTTGTTCCAGTTACCTTGCCGTCGCTTGGTCTCTTGACTCTTCTCGTCCGAGGACCTGAAAGCATACGCGAAGATTCTATGATTAGCTCGTATCTGTCGATATCGCTGTTAAGCACAGGGAATTCATTTCTTCAAGTCTTAAATATATTTTAAAATATATTTGAGGTGGGGTATTAAAAAATCCAAGGCATCACATTTTTAATATGGATTCCAATATAGAATTTTTGCGAGAAAAACAATTCCCAAGACATTCAAATTTCCCAAATTTTCCAAGAACCTGTTTTCTATTATGTGCGAAAATATGGTGAAGAAATAGAAAAAGTATGATTCTACTTGCAGTCTTACAATTGTTTTCTTAATTGTTACACACTTTTAATGCAGATTTCAATACGATTTTTTGCGAGAAAAATAAATATAACACTTTCAAATCGCAGTGTTAGAAATATGTTGAAATTTCATTTTTCTACTAATTTTGCCAATTTACCCACACTCACCATACAGGTTTTGGTAATAATGATTTCACACCCTCTTCTGCATTAAAAGTGTATTTAATTTCTTTTTTCAATTTATTAATTTTAATATTAAAAAATCTATATTTTGAAAACTAGTTGAGATATCGATTTTAAAAGTTTCATATTCGTGTTTCGCACCAAAAACATCTTATAGCTGAATCAGCATTAAAAATTTGTCGCCCCAGATATCGACTTTTGTCATATCGGGGATTCAATCTTAGCAGAGTTCAAATTTTATTTTGTAATATTTCAACTCATCTTAATATAAGAGCAAACGTAGATTTTAGAATATCAGAGCTGGCATTTAATGATTACTAAACAAATATGATTTGAGAGAAAATGTTCTATTTTTAATGTTCTATATAATTATATGTGGTAAATAAGATGCCATTATAGGTTCCGTTAAATCCAGTAATTTAACAGATAATTAACACTCATGATGAAGATACAAACATGCTATTAAAGTAATATAGTGCAGTCAAGAAAAATAGATCAAGAAGCTGAGAAAGTAATTAAGAAAAAAAAATTTACTTTTTTTTTGAATGAAAAACTGGATTCTAAGGATAGAAATACTATAAAGTGACTAAATAAAGAATTATAAAACAAACAGAGTAAATATATGAATACCGGAAATCAAGATTAACTAGATGAAGATGATATCAAAGTTAAGCAAAGTTATACTTCAAGGTAAGAGAACAGGAAATAAAGAAATTATGGAAAATGAAGATGATTTAGTGATAATCTATAGACCTTTTTTATACATTAAAAGAAATACCAAAGGAAGCTGAAGAGGTTTTCGTAAAACAAAAAAATATTTTCAAATCTCTAAATCTACCTGCAACTTAGATTAATGTCACTAATAGTGCACCACCCTCGAGTATTTTTTTCCTTCTAATTTTCGCGTGAGGATATTAAAAAAGACAATAAATATTAAACTTGCCTATTACATATACGTTTTTTGAATAAAAAAATTGTGGTTAATAGTCAAAATTGTGTGTCTTTCTTTTGATGATTTTGCACATTTACTTTTAAGTACAAAATTTAACAATTTCTACAACACTTACAATAAATTTTGAATAGGTAGATGAGAAGCTGTAAGATGCCCATAGGATGCAGATAAATGTATTTTATCTTTGTCCAGCTTGATAATCACTTTTTTACAGCTTTGAATACATATTCCTAATCTCAAGTATCATACTACTGATGTATTTACCCTATATAATGACGCTTGTCTATTGCAGCACCTCGCTCGCAGCTGTATTTAACCTTTTTTTGGCCAACAAGGTATTTGACCTATTAATCCATAAATCACTTCACCCTGGCTCACAACAAGACATAAGTTTACTTAGTTGATACAAAGATGAAATATCTAGATTTCAATCTAGGATTTTCAAACACTGTAGAGTGAAAAAACCAATATAGAAACATCACTATAGTTATTGGCACTCCCTTTGTTATCGTCACATATAAACCCCGATTTTTAAATTCTATACTTTTTCCCAATTCTCTCCATTTTCTAAATAATTAGGAGAAAGCTTGTCAATCATCAACATTTGAACATGCCAATAACTAAGATAATCATCATAAACTTTCGTTCAAGTTGTAAGATTGAAGAAGTTAGCCTTGAGTAACTCCTATTTCCTGCTAGGAATGAGAATATAATAAAAAGCCATATTCTGGAAGGTCCATCAAATCCCCCATCAAAGTCAATCAGGTATTTGAACTTGAAGCCATAAACTTGGGTAGTAAAAAAGATAAAATTACGACTCCGTGTCTACACCTGAAGTTAGCAGCAAACGCAACTCGTTGATAATGACGACCATCCTTAACTCTACGAAAGCCTTCGAACGTCCAAGAAATTGACTGTAGTTATCATCTATTTATAGTGGCTCCATATAAAATGTGTTGATTGATATAAGAACGTCTTCTCTACCTATATCTATATACAACGGTCGACACTTTTTTTTAAAGTTTTCAATCTGGTTTACATATCTTCTAAATATCCTTTACTGAGATGTTCGGCTGTAAAATAATAATTTAATTTCGTGAGAAAAATATCTTTTTTTGAATCAGAAGGAAATATAATTAACAGATTATTAACATCTAATAGGAAGAGATGTTTCCTTTAGTTTATCATCGAGTTTCTCCTGAAAGCGACTGGATTTCAATTTAACCAGGATGCTAGCGGCGTTGGGAGCTCAATCTCCGCTCTACCGGCTAAGTAAATTCTTCGATCCTTCCTGTTTTATCGGCCGATTTCTCAGGCAACACCGTGGTAGAAGATCACCTTGTAGGCACCACTTACCCGGGCAGCACGTCCCGGTCTCGCTTTATCGTAAATCAAACACATTATTATTGCCTCCGCGGTGCGTATTCTCGTATTCACCTTCCTATCCACCTAAACGTTTACGTTTACATTGCAAAGCCGACATTCAAGCGGCAATATACATTACCCTTTACGTCTAGAGGCAATTTTCAATCTTAAAGGGAACCATCAATTTCCTTATTCTAATCAAAAGCATAAGGAATACAAAAGTTAACAACAAACTTTAATGCCCTCAAGTGAACTCGATTTTTATATCATATTTATTGTCCTTTTTCCTTTGAACATTGTTCTATATTTCTATATAGTACAAAAAAATAATTTAGTATAAGAAACTATATAGATATAATGAGTAAATTAAGAGGCATCGAATATAGAAACACATGAAAAGATACGTATGGATGTAAAGCAAGCGAAAGATATTTTCCAGGATCAGGATGTGTGGCGGAAAATTTTTTCTTAATAAATGTGTGACGAAGACTGTCATTGAGCTGATAGATGCCTTAAAGGAAAGATTTTAGATACTCATGAGCCCTCGTAGAAAGCATTGCTCAGTGGATGTGGTTGGGGTAAAGAGTATGGATCTTTCTATAGGCTTGTTCGCCAATTTGTATATGTATGTTTGAACCGCGACGTACGATGGCTTTACGATGCTCTTTACCTGGAGTGATTGCTAGAGAGATTGATCAGTGACCCGTATGAAAGCGGTGTTCTAATAAGCAACACGTAACTTCCAGATTGATCTAAAATCTATCCCTTCTCCTAAACATACCTATTACTACAACTTATCATATAAACTCCTTAATCCCCAGTAGTATAACAAGGCTAGAATCGAGCGAGTTACGCTCAGCCCGAAAGAGATTTGGCTCATTAATATAATTATAATAAAGGCCCAAAGATTAACCAAAATCAATTGGGTTTTCCTAGACTTCAGAATATTCATTTCAAAATTTTGGATGCCCATTATATGAGTCACTTGAAATTATCTTCTGCATTCTTGTCCCCTGCTAACTTCATAGTCTTGATACTTGAAACATTATATTTCATTTTATTTTTGAAATATATAGTGTCTTGAGCTATAAGATTCACGAAAAAAATCTAGATTCAAACTAATTTTTATTAAGAATTATTTTATTTGAAAGTATCGTACATAAATAAAGTGTTTTGTCCCCTGGTCCAAATTAAAGACTTCGATTACTTTTCCTAGACATTACATAGTTATATTTGAACTTTTTTTGACTTTATAAACTATTCAGGACTTTCGAAAAATACTTTTTAATAATTTAAATTCTTCAAAACATTTTTTCAGATATATTTATTCTTGTCACCTAAATTTTTATCATCTACGTCTATCGCAGCTTTTTACGTATATTTTGAGAATAAAACGCTAAAGTATCTATTGTTTAAACACAAATTACCTTTAAAAAAAAAGTGTGAAGAAACGATTGTCGAAGTTTCCAAACGATTTTAGAAGGAAATTATCATAAGAAAATTCTTCGAAAAGTACGTAAACGTATTTTGTAACTTGTGAACTTCAACTATGTTGACTACTAGGGTCAAGCAGGTTTATTCTTTGATAATTACAATTTCTTTACATATTAATGTTTCCGCACTTCTAAACCTAACTAAAATCAATATTTCTAATCAGACAATTCAAATCCTTTAATAACACAGAGATTATTTTAAAAATATGGTCAAAATTTAACGACGTCCACTCTCACCTATATGTCCACCTCTATAGAATTTACGATTTTTTTCTGGAAAATGTAAAATATAAATACTTTAATAATACTTTAGTAAAAAATATGTCTGATTTTTACTTTTTTACACAAATTTAGAGGGACGCACTTTATGAACTTTATTCTGTTTAGCACTATCATATTGAATGTATACGTTCCACATATCTTGTAAATATATCTTTCAAGAATATTTTACACAACATTTTTAAAATGAACCATTTGAATTAATTTATTAAATATAAAGATGTTTACAAATCAAACGATGGATATTATTTGTTACCGCTACCCTGATTATACTTTAAAAAGCATTGGTAAGCATCGTTTTATGGCAATATATTATAATTAACAACTTTGAAATGCAAATTTTATTTGTGTTTTTAACGTCAACAGGGAAAATTTTGCAATTTAAATTTCGCTCTAGGATAAGACATAACTCACAACAACATAACTTAAGAAAGACTGCGCAGTGAATTTCAGGATAAAGTCAAACAGATGAAAGAGAATTCAAACATTCACTAGTAGACCAATTCTATTACAAATCAGGCATCATTTCAAGGAGAGTCTTGGTCATGGTGTTAGAATGATTTTGTATTTGAATATATCCTTCTGTTCTGCAAATGAAGGAACATGTATCTCACAGTTTAATCAATTGTTTTCTTTTCTTTTTGGTTTATTTATTCGACGTAAAATTTCTTGCTCTTTCAACTGATCGATGATCAATTTAAAAAAATTTTAAATAGCGAATTGCGGCTGTTTTTCTAAAGTTCTTAAAAGTGAATCTTCTCAAAACCCCTAATTAAAATTGTTTTTGGGAAATAGTTCTTATTATGAACTACATACTTCATGAGTTTCATTCTTGGTAAACCACTGCCACACATTTCTTTGACACATTTTTAATTTTTCTTATATCCTTTACAGTTTCTTAACTATTGTTGAGGCCGGGAAAACTTTGTTTAAAATATAATTTTGAATTTTTTCTCGTTAACGATGCAAAATGTCACAAAACAGCAAGAGGTATTTGTTTAAGAATTTTCTTAGATGTATAAACTCACTTCTGAGTATTTTTTTAAACTTTTCTTATATGCGAAAAACATGCAAGAATAAGATATTTTCAAAATAAGTTTTTTTCAATTTGAAGCAATGGTTTGCCAAGAACAAAACTCACAAGAGATATCGTACAATGTTACAGACTACCAACTATTCAAAAAAATACAACTTTTCAAAAGTTGGGTTATCGAAAAAATCTACTTTCAGAAATTAAAAAAAAAACAGCCTCCATTTTATTATTTTATTTATTTTTTAATTTTTTGGGATCAATTGAAAGAGTTCTTAAAATACTATACTCTGTTCAGCCAGAGAATACTCAACGTCGCACAGCTTTTGCAGGAAAGGGCCGAGTAAATCGTGCTGTGATCCTCTCAGGACAATCAGCCGTGAAATTTGAGAGAGGCCATAAATTACGGAGGAAAGCATTTCTTTAAAGTGGAAACTTGAAAATCAGTAAACCACGCCTAAACTCCACACTTTTATTACAGCCTGCGCTAACTGGACGAAAATTCGTCTTTTGCGTTGAGTATTCTCTCGCTGAACAGAGTATACATTTTGAAAAAAATGCTGTCAATTTTTGATAATTCACCGGTAATCTTCGAATGAATATAAAAAATACAAAATAAAATTTTTGATTAAACTCTGAAACACGTATTCCTTTATTTTGACCATAGAATGATATATCCAAATACCAGATCATTCTGACACCCTGAGCTGGACCTTTCTGCACGATTTGAAATGGAATTGGTCAGTACTATACTCTGCAATTGAAAATTCAATAGAAATTCACTTTAAGTTCAAAAGTACATTTTGCAGAATCCTAAATCAATTCACAATGAATAAAATGGAATCCAGAAAAATATTGAGGGTGAATTCAATTGATTTCAAAATAATTGAAGGTAAATTAATTACAGTTGCTTCTATATTATGTTGAGTTAAAGATACTCTTTCAAAATTTCAATAAGGATTGAATCAAAAGAGCCTTAAATCTTTTTTTGAAACTGAATAACAATAATTAAACTGATTAATTCAAATGGTGCCAACAAGTCGATTACTAATTCATTTAAAATAAAATTTTCTCCAAATTAGTACAAAATTTCTAATCTAAAGTAGTTTTTTTTACTAATTAATTTGGGCAATAAACGACTTAGTCGAAAATTGAACTGTTAAGTGAATAATTAGAATTTAACTATTTCATTTCAGTTTATTTGAGCTCAACAGCCAGAGACAAATTACAAAGCTACATCATAGTATATACATGTGATAGATGGACACATTTCTTCATTCGTTAGAATAATCTAAGTACTTACATATATGTACTTTTATTTTATTAGGCTACTGTTCGTGAGACAAATTCCTGTACCACAATACAAAAAGTATCAAGTGACATTGCGAAGAAATCAATTTCCTGCTGCGTATTCGTGCATGTATACCATTAAGCCATTTCCCTTTCAGGGTAGGCGTGACACTACCCGATTCGGGTAGTGTTTCTAGGTGGATAGTTTTCTTGTAGTTATAAATAACTACAAGTTTGGGCTCACCACACCCATAATATGTATGGGTAACTTATTAAAATTATTAAAAGGAAAATGCTCAGTAACTAAGTTAGGCTTAAGAAATAGAGATATTTTCTGCTGGATTTCAGGACAATCTTTTATAATTTTGTAAAAATTATTGTAGCGATTTTCCCCAGTTCACGGTAGTTAAAAGAGGGCTTTGAGTAATAACATATGTTTTCTGATAATATGAGCTTCACCTTGAAAAATACACACATCAAAATCACATAACGATCATACACAGAAAAAACTGGGGGTTCACTAATGTTGCGGCTCAAATAAAAGTTGGTATCCTTTCGAACTTGAGCTCCAATAGATACCTGCAGAGACCCAAAACGGTTCGTTTAGAGCGCACTTGAAAAGAACAACATAAAGGCGCATTCACAAACGAACCGCTTGCAAAGTCGGGTTGGTAATTTCGCGATTTCCAGAATCTGTCGGTAAAGCAAACACAAACGATATTATCATTTATTATGCGTACAATTTTCGGAAAAAGCAAACTGTTTACCCTTATAGAAATAATTAATTGAAAACAATTCAGAATGATAGAAAGAAATTTGAATTGTTTCTAATCGTGTTTCTTAATCGTGTGTGCACGATTGGGAAAGATTCAGTGGTGCAAAGTTTCAATCGTTCCCAATAGGACCAATCGGTACTAGGATTTTGAGGTTATGAAGTGGCAATTTGATGGCAGCACTTTCGTCTCGCGGGAATTATTCGAAAACGTTTATTTACTTTTTTTCGAGGCAACACATTTTAAGCAATATGTTCATCAAAAAAAATTAAATAAATGTTTTGTAACAATTTCCGCGAGCTGAGAGAGCTGTCATCAACAAATTCGCTAATGAAGTAAAGTTTTTTCATCCAATTATTCATTTCATTGTCTATAATTTTGTATAAAAAAATGTAACTATTATTCCAGTTGAATATTCCATAACTTTAGTTGAAAATTCATCTCTTTTTCTTAACAGTCTTTTTTTGCGTATGAATTTATTTATTCAATTTTTGGTAGAAAAATGATCTTTTTTAGTTGGAAATCCGTCTTTTGGTAGAAATTCATCTTCTTGGTCCAAAATTCAATTATTCTAGTTAAAGATTCATCATTGCAGTAAAAAAATTCATCTGTCTGGCTTAAATTTCAACTATTTCAGTTAAATATTTAGAATTTTATTTGAAAATTCATCACTTCGTTTGTTTGTTTAAACATTAATTTCTTCAACTTGAAATATAATTATTTAAGTTTTGGTTGACAATTTATCTTTTTTAGTAAAAATTAATTTTTTGGTCAGAAAATTCAACTATTTTAGTTGAATATTCATTGTTTTAATTGAAAACTCTTACGTTTGGTTTAAAATTAATTGTTTTTTTCACAAAAAACGTTACTATTCCATTTTTGGTTGAAAATGATTCTTGTTTTAGTTCAAAATTCAACTATTTGGTTGAAAATTTGTCTCCCTTAATCAAAAATTCGACTATTTTGTTAAAAATTAATGTATTTTGTTCAAAAATTGTATTTTTTATACAAAATAATTCTTTTTATTTGAAAATTAATCTTCTGGTTTAAAAATTCATCTTTTTGGTCGAAAATTCAAGTGTTCCAGTTAAATATTCATAATTTAAGCTGAAAATTTATTTTTTATTATGTTTAAAATTTAACTATTCAGTTGAAGATTCATAATTTTATTTGAAAATTCATCACTTTGGTTGAAAAGTTTAACTATTTCATTTTTTTGTGAAAAATTGATATATTTAGTGGAAAATTCAAGTATTTTTTGAAAATTCATTTATTTTGCAATGTTTTGTTCTGTTGTGTTAAAGGATGTTCAGAGTGAACGTCATGAATCAAAATAAATGTTTGCGTTTTACGGCAAATATGAATATGTTACTTTTAGTTGACCGGGAAAATTGAAAAACTTGACCGGGAAAAACCGGGAATTTGAAATTGTCCGCCGAATCGCCACCCTGAAAATGTATGTGCTTGGGGAAGGAAAACCAGTTGTTGTGATGATTCCTGCATGTATTTAATACAATTTTGAACTATTGGACCTGTAGATATCACAATTTTTAATGTTTAAATTTAAAAATAGAGTTCCGTCTCGACCTCGGTCGTGGTCGGATGTGTTTGCGAGTGTGCTCTGTGCTTATATTGAACGCGTGTGTCGCTTTCTACAGGTGAGTGCTGCAATTCGTAAATTTCGAGTGTGAGTGAAAATTTCTGGAAGAGTGTATCTCAATGCACCCTTCAAATCATGGATGCCGAAAATAGTGATAACACCCAACGTCAATCCACCTCTACAGTCGCGAACGAAGAAGAACCAGCAAACAACATGAACAGCTATGCAGCTGCAACAGAACGAGATTCATTCCCCAAAAAGGACCAAGCATTCGTCATTGAATCGAAACAGGAAATTCCTTTAAAAGAGTACACGACGGAAATAGGAAAACTGGTTGGATCAACCAATATCAGATTTGCATCCAAAATTTCTAACGATCGAGTATGTATGTTCCTAGCCAGTAAACAACTAGCGGATGAACTTACGGATAAACACGCACTTGTCAACATTAGGGAATACTTGTTAGAGCTTCGACCTTTGATTACTAAACACAAGAAACTTATACTATCAAATGTCTGCCCTGTTATTCCACACACTTTCATAATAGCAGCACTTCAAGATATTGGAATAACAACAACCTCCCAATTATCCTTTGTTAGAGCTGGCTTATCTGAGGCTGGTTTCGCCCATATACTTAGTTTTCGAAGACAGGTATACATACACCCTGATAGTATCTCGAAAATTCCAGATTCCCTGCAAGTTAACTATGAGGACACCTCTTATCGGATATACCTATCAACTGATAACCTAACATGCTTCGTGTGTAAGCAAGCAGGACATATTGCTAAAAATTGCAAAAATGTTCCAAATGAGGCATCTGCCAAACTGAACGCTACCAACCCCACTCTAACAACGGCACCACTCATTGATTTAAATAATACCCCTCATTATCATGAAACATTAGTAAGCAATCAGTTGGGAGTTTTTCCAGAACTTCCTTCAACATCCCTAAACACAGGCAGCAAACGCCCTGCTCTCTCTTATACTAGCTCTTCTACAATATCGGACAAACAGGTCATTCAGGAACATGCAGCAGACAAAAACAAAAACCCTTCCGAAAAAGAGGAAAACGATTGGAAACTTGCTAAACAACCAAAATCGAAAAAACACAAGAAAAACAAAACCACCCCCCCTGAGGATGAAAAGACCATTGGCAGTCTATTAGAACCAATCAGATCAATTTTTGAAGAATCTACTTCAAAATATCCCCTCAACTACACACAGTACAAAAGCTTCTTCGATAAGGCTACGGGAGCTGCTAATCCTGCCACTATTGCCAAAGAGTACACTGATGATATTCAATCTCTCATCTCTATGATGAGAGAATTATATCCCAATCTAACGGACCGAGCTGCAAAGTACAGAAGTACCAAAATAACAAATTTACTAGAAAAATCTCTCAAAGGATTCCTCAGTTCTTGCTCTGAAAATGATTCTCTATCAATGTCTGAAGACAACGATAATTAACAGTTTCTCTACTTAAACCTAATAAATGGCTCTTGAAATTATTCAATGGAATCTAAACGGCTTTTACCCTCGCCGCGAAAATTTTCAACTACTCATCAAAAACTCAAACTCTTCCATAATTTGTTTACAAGAAACAAATTTTAAAGATTCCTTTTGTGCAAACGTCAGAGGATACGACTCTGTCTTTAAAAACCGTCTAAACATTAATTTTGCTAGTGGAGGTGTTGCAATTTATCTCAAAAAATGTTTACACTATCAGGAAATATCTCTCAACACCACCTTGGAAGCTGTAGCTGTATCAATTCTAAGTCCTAGTGAACTATGTGTTTGTAATGTGTACATACCAAATCGATATGATTTTAGTCTCCTTGAGCTCAAAAATCTCATTAATCAACTTCCAGAACCATACATTTTATTAGGTGACTTCAATAGTCACAACCAACTTTGGGGATCAAATCATGCCGACACAAGAGGAAAGAAAATTGAGAAACTTTTGAATAATCCTGAAATCATTCTTTTGAACAATGGTCAACCTACTCATTTCAATATTTCTAATGCCTCCTTTAGTTCAATAGATCTATCCTTTTGTAGTGCAAGTATAGCTCACAGGTTAAATTGGGAAGCTTTGGAGGACCTTTATGATAGTGATCACTTCCCTATTAAATTGGAATTACAAAACCCTAATCCTACTCTATATAATTACATTCCGAGATGGAAATTTAAAAAAGCTGATTGGGAACTATTTCAAACTACAATTGATACAAAAATTGACCAGTTAATAATTCCTTCGGCTGAAAATAAAGACGACATTGACAATATTGTTACTGAATTAGTGGCCGCTATCACTGAGGCTGCTGATCTATCTATCCCGAAAACGTCTCGTGATTCATTCAAAAAACAAGTCCCTTGGTGGAACGCTGAAGTTGAAGAAGCTATTAAACAAAAAAAAACATGCTTATAACGTCTATAAGAAGCACAAAACTACTGAAAATAAGATTGAATTTAAAAAGTTGAGAGCCATCTCAAGGAAGATAAAGAAACTGAGCAGCAGGAGTTCGTGGATCACCTTCACTTCTTCACTAAAATATAATACTCCAAGTTCCGTGGCTTGGAAGAAGATAAACGCAATCGAAGGAAGTGCAACCACTATGCGTATCACAGCCCTGGAAAAAGTGGATGGTTCGATTTCGTCTGACTCTACTGAAATTGCTGACGAACTGGCCGACAATTACGCTTCTAATTCCAGCAACGCAAATTATGATGAAAACTTTCTCACCTTCAAACTTAGAAATGAAGATTTTACTGACCCAAGATTTGAAGAAAACAAAAACTTAGTCATAAACACGTCTCTTCAATTGAACGAACTCATGTCAGCACTTAAACAATCCAAAAACACTAGTCCAAGACCTGATAAAGTACCTAATATTCTCCTTAAAAACCTCTCCTCGAAAGCATTACAATACCTCCTTGATGTGTTTAACTGTATATGGATTCACAAAGTTTTCCCAGAAAGATGGAGAGAATCTCTTATCGCTCCAATCCATAAACCAGGAAAAGATCGATTAAAAGCTAGCAGCTACCGACCTATCGCCCTAACTTGTAATATGTGTAAACTTATGGAGAAAATTATCAACAGACGACTTAGATGGTTTTTAGAAAACAA
This sequence comes from Andricus curvator, assembly GCA_932195095.1. Lineage (NCBI taxonomy): Eukaryota > Metazoa > Arthropoda > Insecta > Hymenoptera > Cynipidae > Andricus > Andricus curvator. The sequence continues at coordinate 43,287 of CAKNYM010047900.1, forward strand.
AGGATTTTTTGATATCCACCAAAGTGCTTTTAGACAACACCGATCTACTCTTGACTCTTTAATAAATCTCGAAACAAGTATACGTGATGCATTTGTCAATGGCCAACATCTTCTGGCAGTTTCACTTGACATTGAAAAATGCTATGAAATGGTCTGGAGAAATAGAATCCTTCATATACTACTTGATAATGATGTCGACGGTTCAATGTTAATCTTCATAAAGAACTTCCTTCTGGAAAGATTCATACAAGTCCGAGTAAATGGTCACTTATCCAAAAGAGTAAAACTTGAAAATGGAGTGCCGCAGGGATCAGTCCTCAGTGTCACTCTCTTTTTAATAACCTTCAATGACGTCACCAAATGTATTCCTCGACCAATTAAAAAAAAAGCCTTCGCTGATGATCTCACATTCTACTGTAGTGGGAAAGATCTCCCTATTACACAAGAATTAATCCAGAGGTGTCTCAATAATCTTCAAGAGTGGGCTGGAAAAACTGGTTTCAAATTTTCTAAAACCAAAACTCAGTGCATCTTATTCTCTAGAAATAAATCCTACGATCAGGCTCCCACGTTATATTTGGAAAACCATGAGCTGGAAGTAGTAGATACAATAAGAATTCTAGGGCTTTATTTTGACAATAAGCTTACCTGGATCCCCCACCTCAAACACTTAAAAACAAATTGTAATAGAAGACTTAACATTATTAAAACCCTCGCTAAAAGAAACTGGGGAGCTGATCAAAAACTATTGGTCAATACTTACAAAGCCGTTGTTAGATCCAAACTAGATTATGGTTCTATAATCTATAATTCAGCCAATCCAAACGCTTTAGACATGATCTCTCCCATTCATAATGCTGGAATAAGAATTGCTATGGGAGCCTTTTTCTCAAGTCCGGTAAATAGCATCCTCTCCGAAGCGGGTGAATCCCCATTGGAGTACAGAAGAATGCAACTAAGTCTAAACTATGCTACTGCGATAGCCTCAACTCCCTCAAATCCTGCGTACAATAATCTTTTCCTCGGAAACTACGAGGACGTCTACAATAAACATCCCAGAGCTCCAGAGCCTCTATACGTCCGAATGAACACGTACCTCCAAGAAATTAACTTCGAACTTCCAGAGATCGCTTGCAGAAGATTCCACAATTTTCCCTATTGGGAATTTCCAGTACCAACCATCATTACTGATCTTCGTAAATTTCCCAAAAACAAAACTGACTCTAGAAAGTACAAAAATGCTTTAACTGAGATCCTCAACTCCTTTCCAAATCACACTCAAATATATACTGATGGATCTAAATCAAACGTCGGAAGTGGTTGCTCGGTGGTGACACCAGATGAAAAATTCCAAAATAAACTGCCTGAGTTCTACAGTATATTCAGATGTGAAACTTATGCTCTTTTACAGGCCATGAAATTTATAGACAGAAGTAATGATTCCCGTTTTGTCATTCTCAGTGATTCCTTGTCTGCTATTGAGGCTACTACAAATAACTAACTTTGATCATATCACCCAAGAATTACAAGAGACCTTCTACAACCTAAAAAATCGAGGAAAAGAAATTATTCTGATTTGGATCCCATCTCACATGGATATTGAAGGAAATGAAAATGCTGACTCTCTAGCTAAATCTGCCTGTTTTCTTCCAGAGCCTGAAGTGCCTGTGCCTGTTTATTACAAGGATCTGAAAATATGGATCTGTAATGCTATCAACACCTTATGGAATGAACAATGGAAGAACAGTATAACCACTAAACTGCACCTGATTAGAAAGGACATATTTGAAAAAAATCAGATCCTTTTAGAAGACCGAAAGGATCAAGTGACACTCACTCGACTAAGAATTGGCCATACAAAGTTGACACATTCCTACCTGATGACAAAAAGTGATCCAGAAAAATGTGATACCTGCGAAGTACATCTCACCATTAAACACATATTGACAGAATGCTCCAATCATACAACTAAGCGGAATCAACATAAAATTGGAATCGACCTCAAGCGAATGCTCACTGATCCAGTTACCTTCAGAAATGTGCTCAACTTCCTGGATGATATTGGAATCCGAAATTCAATCTAGATTGTAAATTTATCAGTGTCTCCTCTAAATGTGTGCCAAGTGTCAACATAGTTATAATATTATTCCTTCTGTGATTTTTATGTCAAAATTTTTTCTTCTATTTTGATGTACATTTTGTTATATTTTTCTAAGCTTTACAAAACGAAACCGGACAAAGACAATCTTGAATATAATGTGCATGTGCAACTAATAGAAGATACTATGTAACTAATGTAGTCGCTAATGACCACAGCAGTCGATGCGACTCAAAACATCTAATTAATAAAAAAATAAAAAAATTTAAAAATAGTTCAATCTGTAACAGTTTTTAAATAGTTCAATCTACAAGTCCATTTCTGTCAATTATCGTGTTTTTCGCTGTATATGTTTTTTTTGTTGTTGAAATTATCAAATGTGTAAATTAATTTCTTATGATAAATCATCAGTTTAGAATCAAAGAAATTAATTTTCAGATCACAAAATAGACTTTTAGGGTAAAAGGTAAATTAATTCTTTGATTTTACTCTTTACAAATGAATTATTGATTTTAAATTCAAAAGAAGGAAGACTTTTCTTCACAAATGTCAATTCTGAATAATTCATAATATTTTTTTTTACTTTAAAATTATTAAACAATAATTATAATAATAATATTATAATAATTATGTTGTAAAAAATTGATTTGCATATTTTATCATTTCAAATAAGCGCGCGATCAACATGCAGTGAGGCTGCTGGTGCGACGCATGCGCATTAAGACTTTAAAAAAATTCGTTTCTCTACAGTCAAATTGGTTATCTATTTTTATATTTTATGTTAAAATTATAAAACAAAGGAAATTTTGTTTTTGCAACGACCCTACAGCACTTATTCTAATAATATATAGTTGTACTTTTAAAAAGTGACATGTCGAAAAGTTTCTTGCATATGAATAAGCCTTTATGTTTACAAGCTTGTTACATAACCTGCAAATTGCATCTATCAAGTCATTATATCTATTTTAATTACAGTAATATTTTGTACCTTCATTGTCTTCATCAAGTTATGCCCATAAGAGGTTGATTACATGTGTGTTTTCAGGTAAAAATTGTATTATTAATTAAACAAAATGTCGAAGTGGGCAAAGCGAAAAATAGGTTCTTTAGAAATAGGCTCATTTACAATTGGGATCCTTTCGAACCCCAAGTGAGGTATTATTTAGAGCTCATTTATCGTTTTGGGTTCCTTTTCAGCAAGTGGGGTTCATTTTTGTTGCAGCTCCTTTGGAACCAAAAATGGGTTCTAATGGAAACCCCAGTTTTTTCTGTGTAATTTATAGAGCATTTAAGTCAAAGCGCGTCGACATAACACACTCATCCCTATTTAGCTGAATTGAATGTGGATTCAAAGGAACTAAACTGAATTCATTGAGTTCAAGTTACATGTATTCATCGAAATTCGTGATGAATCAAATTCTTTCAATCCGTACGTACATCACCTAGAATTCTGGGATATCCACTTTAGGGGGTTCCATAAATCACTAGGCCCAATTTTGACAATTTTTTGTCCCCCCCCCCCCCCCGTCCGCCCATATAGACCAACGTGGCCTTTCATCGACCCCCCCCCCCTAGATAAACTTTGTGGTTTATGGAAGGCCCCTTATATACAGAAATATCCCGAACTTAAACGTAAAAAAAGGCAACCGACGTGAATTTCGAAAAAGTGGAAATAGAAGTGAAAGTTGAAACGTTACATAATTGCACCTCAGATATCTGGTAAATATTTGAGGAATATTCCTACAAATCAAAAATTTGTATAAACCTAGGATATCGAACCTGGGGATGCTTTTTGGACGTTTCTCAGATATTAAAATTTCGAACTATAGATATTTGAAAATTGTAATATTTCACTCTGGACATTTCAAGATCAAAGAAATGCCCAAAAAGCTCTTAAGGATACCGTATGTATTGATATCCCAGAGATGTATAAATTTCCACCTTTTAGAGACATCATACAAATATCCAGCAGATATCTGTAGATGTGATAGTGATGTACGGAAATCGATTGAAGGTGAACTTAACGGAATTGATTTCCAAATATGTGTAATTCAGTTGGATTCAATTTAATGCATCTTAAGTTCAAATTAATACAATCAGATTTTAAAGCATTGAAGGATGAATGGAATTCAAGATAAATTAATAGAATATACTCTATTTAGATCCAATAATTCTGATGAAGAGCTTTTAATAAATCAAAATTAAAAATATGAACTCTATAGGATGTTTAGAACTTCTTGTGGGTTCCTTTCGTCTTAACCCTCTTAACCCCGATTTGCTGGCAAAGATCATATCCACTAATAATTCAAGAGATAAAAACACCAAGATAGTCGTGCAGCCACACCGTTTGAGCTTGGTATCGTAGCTGTAATTGCGAATAAATCAAATCATAACGATCAACACCAGCGCTATCACTCTGCCCGATCTTATACACCCGCAGAGCCTGAGGTTCGATGCGGAAACTTTATGTCCGGCCGGACAGCGTTCCGTTTCCATCGTCCGCGAGAACGAATGACTCGGGGATCATTGAATTATCAGCACTGTACGAGACGATTTATTACCCGACTCACAATGCCATTCCTCTGCCATTCGTCGATTTTTGAGAGATCCGAGCATCGAAAAGGCGGACCGTTTCCTTTTCACCACTCACGGACATTTGAATCCTTTATTCTGTATAAAGTCTACTTTTCTTTCACAGAGCACACCTATTTCTGAATATAGTTCGACGTTGGGAAATAATGATAGATGCCTTAAAGTCCTTTGAGAAAAATGAAATCCAGTACAAATTAAATTTGAATCCCCATTATTAATTCGGAATCACAGGTGGAAGTTATATAGTAGAAACCGAGTACTCACAAACTCTTCATGCAGAAAAATGGATGTTTACAAGTGTTCAGGGTTAATATATTTTATATTCAAAAATAAGGCAGCCATCTAGACTTTGAAAGTTAATCTCTGCATGTAAGACTTTTATATCTAGGCCTTAACATCAATTTTTCTCCGTGTTATGATAATTATATTCATCACTGGTCTACTACTGGCTAGCAAATCACGTGGTACTGAAATGTCGCATGGTACCAAGTATGTAATGTGATCGGTATTGTGCGAGTAACCTGTAAGTAACCTGTGCGAGGTACCTGTTGTTGGTCAGTAGTTTATCAGTACAGAACATAGTTATCATCAGGGAGTTTTCCAGTACTGGGATAGTAACGTCAATAGTAATAAATGTGTAGCCAAGAAGATGTTCAAGTGTTGACCAGGGTAATATAATTTAAAGATGGTGGTAAAAAATTAAAAGTGTAGATTACTGGCCGAAGCTCCATTTAATGAAAATTCTGTGAGATCTCACAGCATCATTTGAAGTTTCGACCGTGCGTCGACGGTCATCATCAGAATATTATACATGGGATGGTAAAAGCCTTGCACGGTCGAAACGTCAAATGATGCTGTGAGATCTCACAGAATTTTCATTAAATGGAGCTTTAACCAGAAATCTATACTTGTAATTTCTTACCACCATCTTTAAAAAAGAAATGTCTAGCTTTTATTTTTTTATAATTTCGTTCAAGTTCACCCCTGGCATCGCTCATCTTAGAAGTTTCTTGTTCCGTATAGATGTTAGGGAATGACTGAGGTAACGAACAGCAGTCTAATTACTTAAGCGAAGTCTCGTTCCAACAAAGTGCGGCCCGACCCTTCCTGACGCTAGAGAAGTGTCGGGGGTGAAACCAATAACGCTAAGACGTCTCTCGTCCCGGAAGCACCCACCCCAAAGTATCCAGCATACCAACGACGTGTGGCATTAGAACCACTAATTTCCATCGTCCCTGAGTTAGACGTTAGCTCTTCTGCAGCTTCTTGGAACGAATCGCTCCAACTCGATATTCTGGATGAGTCGTTCGCATACTCCACGACGTTGCTTCATTAACGCCCAGCAGACAACTCGAACTAATTGGCAAAGAAAGAAATTTACACTTACTCAGTTTCTAGAAATCAAAGACATTTTCACTTCAATAAGAAACTTGTATCCATTCTTATTTACACCAAAAGACCTTTCACAATATCTCTTTCCTGAAATTTCGAAAGCTTTTAACTGAACAACTGTAACGAATACAAAAAGTGTATTTAGCATCTACAGCATCTACTTTGGTTTTTTTTTCAAGTAAAATTTAAAATTTATTAACGTCTGAAGAGATTTGAAAATTGCATCGCTTGAATAATGGCCATTATACGGCATACAAGCTAGAAAAATCAAGAGTTGAAAAAATCACTTAACGCTTTTCAAGTCTTGCTGCACGTTTAAACTAAACGTGTACTAATGTAGCGAGCGTACATTGTGGGTACTATATCAACTGGAGATGATTTATAGCCAATAATTATTATCTTCCGCACGACACTCGTCGGGACTGAAACGGCTCTAAATGTTATCGAAGAAGAAGATACCTTGTTAAGTCGTTAAGTCATTACGAGCTGATGTCGTCACTGAGATACTCGACGGTCAACTTCATTGATTAGATACGCGAGTATTTTGTTCTTCAGACTACAGCCTCCCTCTACAGATGACCTGATGATTAAAAAACAACCCGTCACTGACCTATCCATTTTTTTATCATTTATAACCACCTCAATCGACGTTTGAAGAAACCATAAAAACGCCTTCCATAGGTTAATTGAAGAAAAAGTTTCGATCAGCCCAATTGAACCAAAAATGGGTTCTTCATATCTCATTCATTTTAGGCGCGCTAAAATGATGTTTTAACCAGTGACTGTTAACGCCTCATGAGGCTGGCGAACCCATGCCAACGAAACGTCGCTCATTTTGACGAATAAATGTGAGTTTTTCACTCATTTGCCTTCTCCAGTCAAAACTTTTTCTTCAATAAATCGAAGTTTGTTATCAAGTCTTTTAATACGAATTTTGATGTACAATTCTGGACTAAGTGCACAGTTGTAAATTGATGATACAACCGGGATCAACATGATTCAAAATCGACGGCATTAGCTGCGAGGTGAATCTCGACTCAGGAAGAGTCCAGATATCAATCCATTTCGAACGCCGATAGCACTCGGATGGGTGACCATCTGCGACGTATGACCGGGTTGTGTGTTCGCTGCGTTTGAACTAATATCGAGTGGAAGGTTTGACGCCGAGAATGATTGTGTGAATTCGATGGGTAGGGTCGAATGCCTGCCTTCAAACTCGACTGTCGAAAACCCGGCTGAAGTCGGGAGGTGGCTTTCTGTAGGTTTCCTCTCTCCTGACCAAACGCCCAGGCAAATGCGAGTACTTCTAACAAAGTCGGATGCAGCCGCGGGTTATCACTGGTTGTGATTAAATTCATACAGTGATTCTAAGCTTACCTTAGTAAAAGAAAAATTCTCACAGGCCCATACCCAGTAAAGTGAATTCGCCTGGCGGTATATGCATACATTATAAAGGACTTAAATGACACCTTATCAGCGAGTGTGACCCGTGTCTAGACCTCTGTTTTACCGGGGTTTCAAAATAAAAAGGCACAGTAAAATAGGTTTAAACCGCAAAGCTACGGAAGTTAAATGAAACAGACTTGCCAGACAATAATAATAATAATTACATGATTAAAAGTTGGTTAACTTTAAACGAGTACTGGCTCTTTTGAAACTTTCTTCTTACTGCATGTCAGATTGGATTTTTTTTTTATAATTGACCTGATCTCAAGTTTTTCTGTGTACCCTCAGAATCGGGTTTAACGGAATCATCCCAAAGAGTCATAAAATTGCGACTCGTCCGTGGCACTATTAGTTCATTCAGGATGCCATAACAAGGAGTCGTCTGTCGTCTGTTTCCGCGAAATTTATTGAACCGTTAATTCGAACGATCTCCAAGTGAGGTTGTAGCCAGGATTGAGAAAGATACATGATATACACTCTGTAGAGATGCTAGCTGAAGAGGATACGTTAGAAACGATACAGTGGTCGTTTCCGTGAATTTGTATGTGTTTCTGCTCGCGTTGAGACTACGAGTTTGAGTCGAGCCTTTGACTTATGATTGCGACCATTATACTTGGACAAACGAGGCTAAGCGTTTCGACATGAACAAGCGTCCTTCACAAGTCGCTCTATGGATGCAGAATTGCAGAAGAGCCGAGCTTTCCGAGTCTTGCTCGATTATCACCTGTCAGTTTTAGGATCTCCTTGTTTGTGTTATTATAGTCGTTATTCTTCTTCTTTATAGTCCCTCTTTAGATTCCTTACCATTTTCTAAAGTTCAGAACAAACCTCTTTCAAATATGCTGTAGTTACATTGTTACAGCTGCAGTCATTTGATAGATGCGTAATTTTCTACATTGAGCTCACTTTTGCTTCTGATTCACCTTCAAACTAATACGTATAAAATATGTCAAAGTCTTGCGCATTTTTATTACGCATCAACAGACGCTTCAAGTAAATAGACACTTTTTGGGCAAATATTTGAACCTTAACCTCATACATCTCTAAAGAGAGTAACTGTAAACAATCTTGCCTAAGAACTTTTTAATTTAATTTTGTTAACAAGTACAGTTAGTGATCTCTTATTAATCGTCAACACCCATCAGCATGTGTACTAAAATTTAAAGCTAAGGGCTGAACACGAATAGTGTAACCACGTGATTCTTAATTGTTTACTAAACAAAGCCTTCTATTAACATTGTTCCACTTTGTGATACACTGACTTCAAGTGATTTCAGTGACTTCATGTGAATTCAAATGACTTCACGCTAGTGACTTCAGCGAAGGTGTACACCTGACATCACGAGTTGTTAACCCCTCGATTTTTGGGCAGTCGAACTAGAATCGTAAGTTGGGGCAAACGATTTGAAAAAAAAGGAAAATAAGGACCGTCCTAATGAATATACGGAGAAAAATGGATGTTCAAACGCGTATATGTTATAAGTATAAGATCGTACTGCGAAAAATATAGATATTAACGCGTAATCTCTGCTATCTTTTTAAGATATTAGGCGTAACAATGCTTTTAATATTTTTATGTTAAACTGAAATTTCCGAGATGTTAGACTGAAATATCCAAGAGTTAAAGTCGTTGTCCGAGTTCAGGAAAACGCTATACATCTATCGGCCACTTGATGCAGCTTATAGTCAATTTCGTGCAAAATGCGGTCAAAATCTGTCGGAATTCATGAAACTTATCGTCAATGTTTCATTTCATATGTAAAGTTGTGAAAAAATGATGAATCTTAATATTTTGATCAGAGGATGGTAATAATAATGCTGTAAATCGTTTGCATGAAGTAAAATAATTGATAAAATTGCTGTTTCCTCTCCAGAAAAACCTTCGAGGTAAAGAAGTTCTGCGTTGCATACTTACATATATCTTTTAATATCCAGAGAAACTAACCTTCAACATCTGGATGACTGTTTTGTAGTTTAACATTCAATATGTTAACCCTAAATATCTAAACCTTAAGTGTGAACATCCATTTTTTCCGTGTAGTTGAATACAAAAACGAACTACTTTAAAATCCTTTAAAAAATGAAGAATCTATTAAAAGTTACTTTAATATAGAGAGCTCAATATTGTTGTAAATTTTTGAACCTGCCTTGTATGCTTTCAAAACCGCTCAATATTTTTTAAAGATTTTGAATTGGCCCTGCATAATCCTCTATAATTCTAAAACCACTAAATACTTTTTTGAGTTTTTTAAACATTTTAAAGCTAACATTTACAAGCCAAAAATTTCAAGTTTTCAGGGAAATATTTATTTAAAAAATGTGTATTTTCCATCAGCTTTTTGTAACTAGTCTTACAATCTTGAGCTTGTTTATAATGTTAATGATTTTATTGTATAATCAAGTATATGATTTTGATATTCATTTCATATAATGAAAAGGAGTACTGACCCTACCAACTTGCATGCAACTATCTCGGAAAAGTATAAATACCAACACTGATGATTCTCAATGATTAAGCACCTTTTTTGCCAGCAGAGTAACAACGCTGACGCGACGCGGCTTCCGCGAATTTCATGCCTCCAATAATCGATGGGTATCAGAATCGATACAGAATTCCAGGAGACAGCGCGACTTCCTTTGATGACATCTTAAATTCGTTCAAGGATGTCAACTTTGCTCATAAAAACTTGCCTCTTCATACAAACTGTACGTCAGTGGCATCCGAAATCAAGAGGTTCGTAAAATAAATTAAAATTAGTTTCAAAGTTGCCAATTGCGAACGATTGAGCGAGAAAAAATTCTCCTAAAATGTAAGCATTGATCTTAAAATGTATTCTTTAATCATCAAATCTACATTTTGGTCTTAAATCTCACGTTTTCAGTGCCATTTCCCCTACTCTTGCTTAGATGTGTACGGCCTGTACTCAACGGGGTGCTACTTACTTCGTCCTGAGAACAAAAAAAGAAAATACACGGTTAAAAATGAACAATTATTTTTTTACAATCAATTGCTATTATACTAGTAAAAAATATATATTTTTAATGTGAAAGTAATTGTATTACGGAGCCTCCACATATTACGTGGGGAGTTAGTAGTGAGGATAGCGCTGATGGGGAGGGGGGAGTCTGCCCTAACATCAGAAAGCGTCACATAGAAGGGTTAGGGGGAGGTTCAAAGGTTTTGTGACACATGACGCTTCTTTGATCAAAAAATAAAATTTAAATCCATGTCGATACATTAAAGACCAATATTATGAACACAACAAAATTTAGTAGTTTATAAGGCTGCCAACTGCCTAAATAATCTGTTAAGTTAATATGCCGTCTATGATAATCTTTAATTTTATCAAATGAAAAAAATATCTACAGAATTTAATGAAAAGTATTCTCGTACTAGTATCAAATAGCTTCAATTAATTACTCATTTTCGATTGGCAATTATATAAAATTACATTTATATTTTGTATTTGAAAGTATAGCAGGGGGTCAGTTTTAATATCACATAACACTTGGAGGGTGAAAAATTGTCACAAGGGGGAGGGGTCAGTCAAAAATCACTGAAAATAGCGTCACGTAATATGTGAACGCCCCCTTATCATCCAGCATATATTATGAAGTAAAATTACATTTTTTTCATAATAAAATGAGAAGTCAGATATTGCGACTATCGTGCAGATTCAAAACAATTGAAATAAGATTATAGCGACAGAATTATGTTAAAGACATTCGACCTGACAATAGTTTTTTTAAAGTGACCTGTGGGGCTCATGCGAAATGTCTACTGGTAGGTAAGCTTATAAGTAATGACCCTTGATTGGTCACTCGTCGATCGTTACTCGAGTGTACGTGACTGCATTTATGTACGTTTCCATGAGTCGTTAACTCGTTTCCATTAAGGCGCGGCCTCGAATCCCTCCTCTATTTCTCCCTTTGTTTTGCTACACTTTCATTATGCGTTTTCTTAAAGACAAAAAACGAATTTGACTTCTTACACTGAGAAAAAAGATTACTTGAATCAAAGAAATGTCGTACTGAATACGTCCGGTCAAATATTTCTTTTGATTAAAAGAAATTTTTCTTATAACACGAATGATTTTTTCATTTGAAAAAACATTATTTATTGCAAAGAAGACAAACTTTCTTCGATCAAAGAAATATTTTACTGGGTGGATTCAGCATTACATTCCTCTTATTCAAATACTGTTTTCTTAGTGTAGGACTGGCATGAAAAGAAAGAAGTAGGTCTGGCCAGAACTGGCCGTTTCTACTTACAGAGCATTCAAATCTTAGATAATATTTTTTCTTCATATTCTCTTAAAGAACCATTTACTTTTTTGAATTACAGATGCACAATTATTCCAGTCTCATTACAAAATAATTACAATTCCAGTTCAATTAAAATAAAGTTAAAATTTAATTCTATTGAAATTAAAATCATATTAAAAGTAAAACTTTTTACAGGCTAGGGTCAAAATATTCCAAATATTTTTACTCATCGTTATTCAGTCACGAATCAAATATACTGAACGTATTTTAATTAAACGAGGAATCGAGCAGAATTTCGGGACACGTATCCTTTTAATTGCCTCGGCTTTCGGCACAGGCTCGTTTCGAATTTTCAAACGTTTAGCCTCCGTTCTCTGCGTAATAGCAAGCGGCGATCGAATTATACGATTCCGTAGGTTTAATTCACAAGTTATACTGCAATTACCGCTTTATATCTCGCAAATTACTGACGGATATCAATACACGCTCTCGAGATTTTGTGCTACACTAATTGTGGAAATTAAACTAGTTTTTATCACATTCTTCAAATACTTCTGGTGAAAGGTGCAAGTCGAAATTGAACCTATATACATTTAGTTATGGGCCAAGGTTGCCTATATATATGGGCAACTTAGGCTTACAAATTTGTGGTATTTATATAGAGAACAAATGGCTAATTTAGGGTTGCGAAAAGCAATAAAAATCAATACTAACGAGGAGGAAAATTTTCGTAATCCATTCGTTTTGATACGTAACCGCAGCCTAGAGATATCATTAAGTGAAGTATAATTGCAGTAGCACTCGACCTACTCCAACAATAAAGACGTACAATTATATCTCCTGACTTATTACCTCGATCGATAATCTTTATGATTTTATCTCTTTGCAGGTTGGTATAAACATGAGAGAGATATGAGACAGTAATGTGTATGAACGCAAATAAATATGTATTATAGCCAAGTGCCCCTGGGACGGTCTAATCAATTTGAGGTTTAATTGAGTCGCGAGCTAGTTATTATTATTAATAATTGCTGCCCTAATCAGAGATAGTTAATCGAACCTTTTCTCATACTTAAACGCAACTTTCCCACGCTTGCGTACATAAACATCGTTTTCAGCGATAGTGTTCACGCGAGAACGCATGTTTATTAGAAGAATCGTGCCGATTTAACGAGAGGTTTGAGGCCTCAGGTTAAAGCGCATGAACATAATATATCTAGTGATCTGATCTAGCGTTAACGCGCCATCAGTTACGATCACGTAAGCCTTTCATTCTCGTCTATATCAAAGCTACGATGTCGATCAACTTTTTGACCAACCAGATTCTCGAGGTCTTAATAAGATATGCGAACTAACGAGCACGTTTTCACTTCAGGTTTAACGTGATCAATTGGTTTAGAAACCAATTTTTATCAGATCTAAATGTCTTCTTAAGATATGAGGATAAATTCATTAGAATATTCTTTAATTTATTGGGAAAAAACTTTGATCTCTTGTGCCATACTTTCTATCCATTAATTTATACTACCAAAATCATTAATTTCCTTGAAATTCTTGTAAATAATTTGTAGGCGTTCTTTTAACCCTTCTCTCTCAATATAAATCTTTACTAATTCAAATAGTGCGAAATCGTTTACCAATGGCTCTAATATAAGTATAAGTTTTTTACTCATTTATTGTCGAATCCTACACTGAAAAATTAGGTAGTAGATAGTAGTAGGTAGTATGCCGCTGCTAGTTTATTGGTCGATACAACCATTTTTCTTGTTAGCGTTAGTTTTCAAAAAGTCTTCTATTGATTCATAACCAAATTGTACTATTTCAATTAGCAGTATATTGAGAAAAAAGATTACTTCATTCAAAGAAATGCAGTACTGAATACGTCCAATCAAATATTTGTTTGACCGGTGAAAATTTTTCTTACTTCAAGGAATGATTTTTTTCGAACAAAAAACTAACTTTTGTTATAACAAAAATTTCTTTAGATCAAAAAAATATTTTATTGGACGTATTCAGTACTACATTTCTTTGAATCAAGTAATCTTTTTCTCAGTGTAGTTCAATTTGTGCTAATTGGCTTAGTTGCCATTTAGTTAAGAAATAAATTATTAAAAATTGAATTACTAATTCGAATAATTTCTACTAATTCATAGTAATTCATAGTAAAATTCTACTAATTAAGTTAGTATTATTACTAATACATACTAATTCAAGTAAAAAAACTTGAATCTAATTTAAACTTGATGTATTACTAACTCACAGTGAAATTATACTAATTTAATTAGCAGTACGTAAATTTCTGTTAATTCATTTAGTTACCCTTTGGCTGTCAAATTAATTATCAGAGAATTTGCTATTGTAATAATGAAATCCTAATCATGAAGCAAAACAGACCATTTTTTCGACAAAAATTTTTCAAGACTGTAGGCATTTCGAAACTTTAAATGCAATTGCAATAACCTACCATTTACCTATGTACACGTAAAGTATAATTTTTTTGAAATAAAACGCAGGGTATTCACCAAATATATTTCCTTCAATGTATAACGTAATTTCATCATTAAAACGTACCACCATAAATATAGTTCTTTTAACGAAAATTAAATCATCAACAACAAAAAAAGAAATAGAGAAAGTTCTCTAATCATTTTTCTGATTTAATGTAAAATTGTACTCTTATTATACTTCAATTAAGGCCGAGGCAAAAATTAATTGCTGATGAGTGAATAGCAGATATAATGAATTCTTCTCATTATTTCCGATAAATTAGCGTATAAAATATATAATTAACGTTTGCACAAATAAATGAACAATTCGTCGAGAAAGTGTACATTTAATTCCCGACTCAAAACTGTATTTCCTGCCATCAGTCATAGTACGCGTATAGGATTCGTAATAATATGTTCTACGTTGTATGATTCTGCAAAAAAAAAGAAGATATAATAAAAATGAATTTTTTTCTGAAAACTAAGCGCAACTTGAAACAGGAGTAACCCGGTTCAAATTAATCTCGATAAATAACTACATTATATGAGTACCTTGATTTACTTCTAGAACTTCAGGCTGTATAACGTTACTAATTCCACATAGTACGGCTTATAGTATACATTGAATTCATCAGTTATTAACTTAATCCTGGCGATGAATCTTGCGAAATTTGTTCGTATAATGTGAATGAATTATGCCTTATAAAGTCGTGATATAAATGGCGAACATGCATGGTGATTAGAAGACATGACTAAGTGGAGGAAATGTAAAAATATTTTATAGCACTTCAGATTTATAGATTTATTCTTGATCGCCCTATGGCACTTAAAATTTCACTCAAGTAATACTTTCTTAAACTCTTACATCTAATGCAAAAATATTCTTTGTATTAAGAATATTTTCCTGCAGCTGATATGTACTTTTTTAGAAAAAATAATATGACATTCTCATCCTAATGAGAAGTTATTAGTTTTATGTAAAATTTGACATCGCTAGTTATCATCGAATCTCCACATTTTGAGAACCCCTAACTGAGAAAGAAAGGGTTTCTGCGAGGATGCGTCTGTCCGTCAGTGTAGTCTGTAGTAGACTGTATAGACACGATAACTTTCGAAAGAATCATGGGATTGGATTAGGCTTAAGCATAATTTTTTGGTGCCCAAAAAGAAAGGAAGTAACCAGCCTTGTTTGGCCAACGGTAGGGAGTTTACCCATCAAAAATTCTAATGAAAAATCGAAAATTGAAATTTTTAGCTAAATTAAACGAGATACGAAAAAGAGTAAAGAAGCCAAATTATTCACCTTAAAAAGATCTACAATTCTTTTTGAGATTATTTGTTATAAGAACTCTCTGAATCTGAATCAGTGAAAAGTCACTGATTGTCAGTGAAATCTCACTGATTCAAATAGCTAGAATCCGGTCACTGACAGCCAGTGAAAAGTTACTTATTCATTTAGTGAAAGTTTCACTTTTGAGAGTTGGCAGCACTGCACCACATCAATTTAGCAGTCATAATAAAATAAGATTTTAGTAGATTCAATGAAATAATCATAGTAAAAACTGAAAAACCATAAATGTGATCAATTATTAAAAAATGTGAAAAGATTTGATGCTTCTAAATGACAAAAAACCTCACATATTTCTTTTCTTTCAAGATTCGGCTGTCATGTACACACCCGTCAAGTAAGTACTTTTTATACGAGTTAGAGTATATTTTTCCCGCAGTAAATTCAGCACACTTACAGTCCGAAAATTCAAAAATTTATTTCCTAAAAAAATTATTTTTGCTACTTAAGTAAAAGATTAACAACAACGCTTTACTTTAAAACTTAGAGGTTATGTCTCGCATGATTTACTCTGGTGTTACTAAATTAATTAGTGAAAAGTCCGGAATCACTGATTAATCAGTGAAATGTCCAACTACTATTTCAATCAGTGAATATTTCACTGACTCATATTTAGAGAGAAGGCGCGTGGTTTTTGTTACAATCGTGAAAAAAGTTATTTTAAAAAATTCCATTCTCTAGCAAAACTATGTGAGATATGAAAAAATAACAACATAGGCTGTCTATAGATTCCAGTAGATTACTTCACTCAATGACAAAACATACACGGCGAGCCTCAACCAAATTTAACTAAAAGATCCTTGAAGTTAGATGATAGTTATTAGTTACTGTTTTATGTTGCCATAAAAGTACTTTTCAAACCAAAAATTCTCAATACAATTTTTTTTTCTAAATTTCGAGCTTTTATTTTTTTATTGATTTTTTGTATTTTCAAAATCGTGCCAGCACTATTTAATTACAACCTAAAATAAAACGGTGATTAAAAAATGTTTGAACAATTTTTGCTGTGATAAAAGGTTTTTTCAATTAGACAAAAACTCTGTAGATTATACAGTTCTCATTTTGAAACAAAATTTCATTAAAATTTTTTACTCGGCTTTTAAGCAAAAAGAAGCGTTTTATATTCAAAATTCAGAAATTAAAAATGTGAGAATAAAAATTGTTTTTTGAAAAAAGCGCTCCCACGAGTTTTTCAATTGCATATCAGAAATATCCGAACATCATCCGAGGAGAAAATTCTGCAAAAAAAAATTCAGTGATATCATTTTTTCAGTCACCTTTTGCACTAAAGGAGTATATAACCCTTTGTAGATTCAACAGTTATAATTTTACCAAGAAAAATATCGAACTGTTTTGACTCTATTTTCAATTTGTAACAATCCCCGGGTAAAAAAGTTTTTTATTAAACATTTTTTTTGGGTTGACAATCAAAATTTTTTATTTTTAGAAAAGCACTCCCATGATTTTTTTTTTTTGCGCAAAATATGCGCATACTATGTAAGAATAATATTCCGCGGAAAAACTTCTTGTAATATCTTTTTTAGGTTAAAGATCGTTGAGGCTCATCGTGCATTACTAAATGAAAGAATTTTTACATAAATAATCCTTCCGTGTCTCAAGACAAGTCTACCTGGTCTTGTCTTCGTACAGCTACAGCCATCAATGAAGGAGAAGTTTGTATATCTCCAATGCCTAGCTGGTGAGCTGGAACAAGACATCATGGTCTTGAAGACATATTGAAGACATTCAAGAAAAAATAAAGACCAAATATTTTTACCCGAGAATATAGATGGTTCCGCATTTTTGACATACTTTAATCTAGTACAAAGCGTGAGCCATGCGATGAGAATGTATTTGCTACAGCCGAAGGAGCTTTAACAAAAGGGAATAAAAAAAATTATCAAATAGTTGTTAAAGCTTCAACTTTCTGTTATTTAAAAAGGTCTGTGCGCATAAACGTGGGGGGAAAATAATGACCGAGCGTGAGACGCGAGATCCAATAGGCGCATGCGCAGCCCGCGATGAGAATGTGCCCGCACAGCGGGTAGATTAAAAAAAATCAAATTGTGTAGTTAATGCCACATTAGTATGCATTTAATTTCCTCGAAAAAGTAAAAAAAAACTCCTTGTATGTAACTAATAGAGTCATTATCGTAATAGCATAAATATAAATTGATGCTACATACGATTATGTTGAATTAGTATGAAAGTGCTGTGGTACAAAGCAAATTGCTCAATTATGTCATACATATATCTTTATGTTGGGTGCATTATTTTCCTTCCATTATGTCTGATAATAACAAGTATAATTCTATTAGTGCTGTTTATGAAGTCTCCTAATGTTCCTTCAATAGCCTTATAATCTGCATTCATTAGTGTTTTTTTTCTTTATTCTTTTACGATAACACCATTCTATTTGGATTTGGATTTAATTTTTCTCGGTTAAGAATACAAACCAGTATTTAAAAATCAAGTCTATATGTTTTAGTATAAAGTTATCATCAACAAAAACTAAAACCGGGTTGCAATAAAATGAATGTAGAAGTAGAATACAAGAACAACATGGCCAGTAACATGATTGCAAGTTCATGACCATTGAATAATGCCATGACCAATGACATAAAAAATGACAAATTAATGGGACCTTTTGAAAGTTATATTAAAATGCAATAATGTCACAGGATTTCGATTTCTTACAAATTGTAGATGACCGGATTCATGTCAAATTAGGCACGTTTTAAGTCTTTTTTTCTTCGATATACATAAAAATTTGA
The DNA here is from genome assembly GCA_932195095.1 of Andricus curvator. Taxonomy (NCBI): domain Eukaryota; kingdom Metazoa; phylum Arthropoda; class Insecta; order Hymenoptera; family Cynipidae; genus Andricus; species Andricus curvator. The sequence continues at coordinate 61,689 of CAKNYM010047900.1, forward strand.
TTGAATCAAACAAATTTTGGTTGATTGAACAAAATAAAAATCGATTCAAACAAATTTTTTCGTTGCATATACCAAATATTCCATCTACCAAAAGATTTAGTTGAATTCCACAATTTGGTTTAGCCCACATAAATGTTACCGAATATTTCATTCTTTATAAAATTGTTGTGGCCACTAGAGAATTGTAACCCTCTAAAAATTGCTTTTCGTATATTTTTCGCGGACGATACAATAAGATATCATAAAATGATGGAGATATAATGAAAAATGTGTATTTGTTTGAAAAACAAACTCCAAAATTTAAAAAAACCTGTTTTGTCTCCAAGAGATTCAACTACTTCAAGTGTCCCTATAACTGCCTTACTTGAAATTGATCCGATCTTCTAATTATTTGTTTTGTGTTTATAGTATATTTTGCATCATATATTGATTAAAAAATTTCGTAATTCAAGAAAGATAATCATACAATAGCAAATGCAAATATGCAAACGTGAGGACAGATCATTAGCATAAAATTAATTACACTCCAAGAAGAGGATCTGCTCAGGGACAATCGGACAGCTCATTAGAGCCAGGATCGCTAATTTCTCTGTTTCGCGTGAGAGATGTCACGTTACGTCACAGTGCCGCGAAGCTGAACGTCACGTGGATTTCCATCCTCTATAGTTTTCTCTTTCTCCTACCTTCTCTTTCTCACTCCGTCACACATGACTCAGGACGATGTTCATGCTAAATCGAATCCCCCACTATCATCCGCGAATAAGAGACAAGGAGGAGATAAGGAGTGCAGCACTTGCGACAAAGAAGGAGTGATAAAAGCTCGCGAAATGTGTGAGTGTGAGAGAGAGTGAGTGAGAGAAAGGATGGTGGTGGAAAGGGGAGGAAAAGGTAAAGTGGGAGGCGAAGGGGTGAGAGAAGGAGAGAAGAGAGGAGAAAGGACAGAACGAGCAGATAACCGCGGGGTCGAGCCGGGTGGTTGAAATTAATGTTGCCCGCTTAATTGGAGCCACCGAGGAGTGTGTGTGTGGCCAAAGTGGTGCTCAACTTTCCATCGACGCCTTCTGTATTTATATGTTCGCCACTTGCAATCGATCATTCGCTCTTTGATTTTCCATTAATTATCCAAACATATTAATATTCAATAGGGACTTCTGTGTTACTCAAGTATACTCCTGCCTCATAAACTCTATAATTCTTTCAATTTTTTATTTTTTTAACACCAAACAAAAATTGTTTACCAGACTTATTTTTTATTTTTAAGATAATTTAAATACTTACTTTCACCTTACACAAGACATTTTATTTTCTTCAGTAATTCCTCTCATGCAGAAGTTTAATGAGTTTTCTCCAACTTGTAAAGCATCCCTTTTTAAAAGTCACCCACCCAAAGCTCCGAAGAACAGAAGCTATATAGCACAAGGATTTTCATTAGGCGAAAGAAATTTGTTTTAAAATACGGTAAGTCATTTTCTTTTCATCAATAAAGTTTTGTCCCCTAGTAAGTTCAAGTTACACTGAATGCATTTCAAACGAATATAATTATTTTATATTGCGTATAATATACATATATGTACATTATACGCAATAAAAAAATAATCTGATAGTGATACTATAAAATACACGTTTAATTAAACTTTAGTTGTTGACAGAAAAAGAGTGATCAAAAAGGTTGAAGAGCGTGAAGGGTTTTGAATAAACATGAATTCCATGAAGGAGCAGAAAGCTTTTATCGAGTTCTGTAATAAAATGCATTGTCACTTGAATTCGCAACGCGATACAGAAACATGCACTCGACACATGCTCTTTGATTGCGAATTCTGCCCCTTTCTATTGCCTTCCAGCACTTCCCTCCCCATGCAAATGTCGGTACGCCTCCCCTTTTGCTTATTGTTACTCACAGCTTACTGGGTTTCGGCACGCAAGCGAGCCTAATGTGTTAATATAACGTATAGGAGTTGCCCAGTGCAGATTGTCCTTGCAAATGTATTACACATTTTTCGCAAACTTTTCAGATCAAGCGTATGATAGCAAGACATGAGCATCATTACTCAGTCTTATAATCAGGTGCATTTTCACTTCATTTTCTTATTGCCCCACCAATTTCCGTTTAGTTTGTAAGAAGATAATCGATTTTAAGCAAGCATATGGAGAATATTTTTGTTTGTAAATTTTTTTATTGAGCTTTAGTGGATAACAATCGTTTTAAACAAACAAACAAAAAATGGAAGAGTTGCATGAATTTTATACAATATATTTTTATATACTGCTTAAATTTCTAAACACTGTAATATATTTAAAAAAATGTTGAGTACCTCATTCTTATGGAAAAAAATCGAATGAAGTTTTAAAAAACCATATTCAAAGATTTTTTGCCCTTGACTACACAGAAAAAACAAAAGTTAAAATGCGTTGTAGGTAAAGATGCTGGCGGTAATCTCGGCATGCAAAAAACTGATGATCAACAAGGGTAAAATAAAAGATGTTTCATTTTACCTTTACCTGAAACACTTTTTACCTCTTGTTTTTTCTGTGTAACCACATGCAAAATAGGTAAGAAAAGGGTATATCTCTTCGTTTGTCCTTAATTTCATTGTTCTCGAATATCATTTGCCCAAAAAAGTGTCAGACTATTAGTAGATAGGTAATAAAGTATATAAAAATATCTAGACTTTTCAGCTATTTTTGTATGCTTCATTACCAAGATAGCAATCTAGAAACGTTCTGGTACTTTTTAAGAGAAACGAAATGTCGGAAGAATGAAATTTAGAACAAATGAATACGTACTAGGAATCCAACCAGGATTCATTTGCCTGTTGATAGGGAACTACCTCCGCCATTCCTCCCAGGCAGAAATGCCTAATTTTTCCGAAAAGAATTAAAAAGGATACTTTATAAAGATAACAAAAAGTTATAATATTTTTAAAAAACTGTCCTGTAGAAATATTATTAGTTTTTAGTGTTCTTTCAGTTTCACAAGAAAAAAATATTAATAAAAATGCAACTCAGCTTAACACGCAGCTTCAGTCAACTTAAAAAATCATAAGCTAGCTCAAATTAACGCAAACGAATTTCTTACACCCCTATACAATTAATAACTTAAAGAAACAGCATGAAGAATTAACAATTCTATTATTACCGAATAGTATCAACTGAACAGTTTGAAAATTTGCTTTAATTAATTTGGTTATTGCAAAGTTGTTCTTTCTTATGAATAAAATGTTAACTTAAAATTGAGTTAATTATTAAATACCGCAAAATATAATTGAAATCCCAACCAAGGAAATGTTTCAAAACAACCCCATTCAAAATGATGATGTGCGAAAAATAATCACCAAAAGCCAGAACATTTAATCATTATTATCGACTGATGTTGCAAAATGGAAATCAGGTGTCGTTTCGAAATTATATGAATCTGAAAGTAATTAATAAAGCTTTTAGCATGAATGACATTTTATATATATACATATGTAATTGTTGCAATCTGATCCATTTAATTAGGGTTTAACAAATATTATATCACAATATTATATTTTATTGTGCCTAAATTAGATGAATAAAATAACTAATTTAAAAAAATTAATTAATCGTTGATATATATTTTATTTAAAAAACAATAGATACATATATTTTGCTTGAAATTGTATATTATAGAAATTATAATCGTATGCAAATCTTTTTGAAGGAGGCCTATAGTTTTGGGTTTTCATTGAATCGAGATAAAAATTTGAGTAAAAAGGAGTGTTTCTGAACATTTAAAAGAGATAAAATAAAAGAGTGGGCGTCAGCCTGAAAATTAATATTTTTACTGCTTTGAATATGAAAGTGACGAAAACGAAAGAGACACTCGACAGATTGGCTACGGAGGTCGGAGATAAAAGCGGATATAAAATTGAGTCTGAACGCCAGGCGTAACGTCGTACGCGTCAGCAACTTTCTCGTCTCGCTATAACAGAATCAAATACGTATCCTCAAGTGTGAGATCTAGCACTGAATTTATTACAATTTTTATAACAAATTGCAAAACTGAATACAATTTTCCCAGTTTAGATGCAATACAAGAAAAGTAAACCTTTTAAATTCTAATATTTAAAGTATTTAAAATTTAACTAATGAAATGTTGAAATACTCCCCATCGTACAATTTTAATTTAAACTCATCTAAATATATTTCGAAATAAAGGGATTTTTTCGACAGGAATGATACAAACAACAAAAAGTGTATTCTATAAAAAACTAGAAGCTTTCCGGCCAGACAAAATTAATCTTGCCCATTATTCGAAGAATTTCGTTTGGGATTCTGAATAAATTGAGGATCCTTTTTACAAGACTTGTCTGAAATTGTAGTCGAAAGTGTGAATCAGACAAATTTATTTTACGAGTCTCTGTCTAGGTTTCGTGACAAAAAATGGGGAAAAAAATTAGGGAACTAAAAAAGAGGCGTGAATCCCGTTGTTTGAGTGGCCTCGAGGGGTATCAGGTGACAACGCGAGGAGTGGAGACGTGTTTCGTGTGAATTTTTTATGCTCGACGTAACTCGGGCCCCGGGCCCGTCGCGTCGCGTCGGATTTGCTCGGGTCTTGCGGGTGGGCTGAATTCACGCCGCCAACTCGCGCGTAGGCGTCGCGGGACATGCAAATTACCCGCACCAGATTCGGCGATACATCTTAATTTCGTGCTCGGCCGAAAATACGCGACGCCACCGGCTGATTTAGCAAAGTGTCTTCTTGCGTGTGTCGTACGTTCACGTGCCCGTGCAAGGAGCAATCTTTCACCGACAGTCTCTTTGATGGCCTTGTCTAAACTACTGTCTCAATTTCAGTTTCGCGATTTCAATAAAGCTGCCTCCCTGAATTAATTAAACAATTTACATACAAATCTCTCTAGTGAAATTCGCAACCTTTACAACTACCGTAGGTGTGCCCAACTTGGACAATTTTTCATGCAGAGTGCAAAAAATTTCATTGGCGCCTGGGCCTCTAACCTGTTCTTCGTAAGATCTTCTTCTTGCTATCTTTCATATAAAAATCTTGATTGTATCCTAACTGATGAAAAATTCAAGATGCGACAACATTATAGAAGAAGTCTTATTAGAATTAGCATACCGCTCCAATTAATTCGAATTCTATTAGCTATTCAAATTTACATATAATTATCAATATTCTTGTAATCAATTGAGTACAATCAGTCGTTCATTAAAGACGGGAATCATGATATTACCGTAATTTGCATAATCAACACTGATCGCTCGATAATATTTCATCTCAGGCTTGTAATTAAAGTCTGTAAAAGCGCGGATAATGTATTTTATAACGATTTTATTACAAGAAGCGATTCGTGTTCGATAAGTTTTATTCATCATGCGGGTGAGAACTCCTGAGTGCAAGGTTGATGTCTTCGTCGTTGGCGGGCGCGAGAATAACGACTTCCTGAAAGGTGGAAATTAAGCTATTAATTATTCGCGGTAGCCCCCGGGATCCTTCCTTTCTTCCTTTTTCTTAAATGCAACCTACCATCTCCTTCTTTTATTTCATTTTATTTCTACTCTTAAAGTTTCCCTAATAACGCACTTATTTCAACAAATTGCTACTTCTTTTTATTATTTTGTTAACCATTTCAGCGGAATTTATTCATTTGTCAAAGCAAAGCAGCCTCAGCGACATAATCGGAATTGTTTAGTAGCCCGTGTAGAAATAGCCCCACTTGGCCCTATTAAAAGTCGCGCACTAGTCGGGGGCTAGTGGGGTTCTTTTTGGTGTACATTTCTAGTCGGGGGCTGGTCGGGGACTAGTCGAGCTATTTCAAAAAATCTTAATCCTCTGTGTAGGCTATTTTTATGTCAAAATTCCTAGGCGGGTTCTAGTCGGGCTCTGATCGGGCTATTCTTCTTTTAATGTAACATTTTTAATATCAATTCAACGAGAGTTTAAGACTGTTCCTGTGTTCTAAAATTTCGAAAAACTATAAATACAAATATCGCGAAAACAATTTTTTTTCTGTTTTTTTTTTAAGGAAAAAAAATCTAAGTTCCATATTTAAGATAAATTGTAAATCTTCAGAAAAAATTACATTTGATTTAATTCTTAGTCGTCGTAAAATAGTCTAAAACGCCTAAAAAGCAAAACATTATAGGAAAGTTTAAAAAAATTTGTGTATTAAAAAAATTGTCGCAATACGCGATAAAATTTCTAAGTTCCGTGGATACAAATTTTAAATGCTCATTAAAAATGACATTTTATGTCTTTATATCAAAAGTTTTAAAATAGTCTAAAACGCGAAAAAACAAAATATTACACGAAGAAAAATTGTAATCGATTTAAATTATTTATTTAAAAATTATTTTATTCATATTCCTGTTAACAGATTATTTATTTTACGTCTATATTATGATGTCGTATAATAATAAAAAAATTAATTAGAAAAAAGATTTAAAAAATTGTTGTTATTACTTTTTTGAGCTGTACCTTATGAAGATGGTTTTTTCATCGAGTTTCAACTCGTAGGTTTAGCGCAATGGTTAAGACTACCGACTGCTAGGCGACAGATTCAGGTGTAGATGTAGGTTCGAAACCCCGTATCGTTAGAAATTTTATTTGTAATATAATGTTTAAAAATGTAATATATGTATTCATTCTAAGCAGGGCAATTAACATTCATAGACAGAATACTCGCAGTCAATTATTATTTATTTTTTAAATACCTTTTTTGTTATATCTTTAGAGGATAGCAATAGTGGTACTGCGCCAGTGGTGTGTTCTCACGTGGGTAGTACCCGACTAGACCCCGACTGGGATAAGTCGGGTCATCCGACCAGCCCCCGACTAATTCACCGTGACGAACTGGTCGGGTACCCGACCAGTTGTCCCGACTAGCCCCCGACTTAAAGTGGGGCCAAATGGTCGGGTACCCGACCAGCCCCCCCTTTGCATTTCCACACGGGAGACACAACGATAGTCTCAAAAATCATATTTCGAATATAAAATAAAAAGAAAAGCCCCTTCGAAAATATTGTGGAGCTGGCTTGAATCTAGAAAAGACTGATTCGAAAAAGTAAATCAGTAGCGAGTAACACTCGCTTAAAGTTTGCTTTTTGACAAAACTACCTACCACCAGCGATTCAAATTCTGTATCTTTGAAGCTCGAGGATAATGAAATCATACTTTTTACTTCAATCTCGCAAAATATTGTTAATTTTTCTACCACAGAAATATAAAAATTCAATAAAATTTTATTAGTGTACCCATATTTTATAGTAATTACTAAAATTTTTTATTGTGACAAGATGAATCGATGGACATAATCAGTGGCGTATCTAGGGTATGGCAGGCAGGGCTCATGTCATGGGCGCCGTTCTAGGGGGAGTGGTGGGGCGGGGGCACAAAATAGCACGTAAACTAACATAAATTAGTTTCTTACACAAAATAGAGGGGGGGGGGGCGATTTTCTCTTTGCCATGGGTGCCGTTATCCCTCGTTATACCTAGATACGCCACTGGACATATTCAAAGAAAGTCTTCTGCGAGCAATCACATGATATTTGAACATTCATTTAATACCAATACTCCACTTTAGACTTGAGCAATATTTTCAATAATTTATAAAATCCCTTGAAAATTTCTGTACAAATCTGTTTCGTTATTTTTCATGAAAGTAAAAACTTTTTTTCAAATTTGTTCAGGAATATAGAAAAATTCTGACGAACAGGGGAAGTGGCCTACAATTCCAAAAATAACCCTTACGTAATTTATGGATGATTCCCGAGCAGGAATTCACTCACGTATTTAATTACTTCGTGATATAAGTGAACATTCATTTGTGGGAAAAATTATTTTTCTCGTTAAAGCTTTTTTACAGCTAGTCGATACATTAATATTTGATGTACATATTAAATCAAAGTTATAATGTTTATGAACAAATTGTTAAAGAACTTCACAAATTCCACATCATCAAGTGGAAAGAAGCAGTAATATCATATATTATTATTATTATTATTATACCATTAAGCCATTCCCCTTTCGGGGTAGGCGTGACTCGCTCGGTTGGAAAATAGTAGTGTTGGGAAGGAGGTATAGATTTTTAAAATTGATCTAGAATTTTCGTCTTATTCATTTAAATAACAAGCTCGTTCCGCAACACTGCTCCGACCCAGGTTGCTGATCAATCTCTCTAGCGATCACCCCAAGTGAAGAGCCTCACAAAATTCTTATGTGTGTTTCCCCACTCGGGCCCATTAGTATCCAAGGTCACATTCTTTGTATAAACTATTTGAGCACCTCAGAGCAAAAGGAAGACTCCGCAGAGTCGTGAGGAAAAACGAGACAATTATCATTGCGCTGTCTTGCTCTTCAGGTATTCTGCGTAAGAGTTTCTCTTTCTAAAGGTACTTGTATCGTTTTTCCTCACGACTCTGAGGAGTCTTTCTGTTACTCTCACGTGCTCATTTGTCGCCACACTTTTCTGTCCTGGCATACTTCTCTAGCTTCCTTCACGTCCATGCATTTTTTCATGCAAGCTCTCCTGTTTCTATGGCTTCTTATGTCTTTTCGGACTAAGGTCTCATTCACACACTCTAGCCATTCTTGCCGCGGTCTGCTTCTGGGCTTACTGCCATTTACTTTACCTTTGTACACTTGTTCCGTTAGACGTTCATTTCTCATTCTTTCAACATGTCCGAACCATTTTAACTTATTTCTTTCCCATGTGTCAACTATTGTCTCTTTTGCACCACATTCTTTGAGGATTATTTCGTTTCTCACTTTGTCCATCAGTGTTTTCCCGCAAATTGTGCGCAGAGGTTTCATGGCAATCGCGTTAATTTTACTCTTATCCTTTTCTTGACAGGTCCATGTCTCGCTACCGTATAGAACAGTCGATACAAATATAGAATTATGTATTATCATTTTAGCTTTTTTAAATATAATTTTACTTCTGAGAATGGACCCTACTCTACCAATAAGCTTCTGACCTTCGTTTATGCGTCTATCTAACTCCCCATCTATCTTCCCGTCACTAGTGAATAGGCTACCTAGATATATGTACTTATCAACTTGTTCTAATCTATCATCATTTAGGACAATGTTGCACATTGTTTTCTCACCTTTTCCTTCAAACACTATGATTTTTGTTTTATTCACGTTAACTTTGAGGCCCATGTTCTTCATGCTTGTATTAGGTTTATTCAACATTCTTTGCAAGTCCCCAATTGATTCTGCTATAACAACCTTGTTATCTGCGAAAGCCCACCCACGTACCCTCACTGTCTCGAGATCTACACCCTCTTCATCAAAGAGGGCCATTCTTAGACACTTGTCCATACATATGATAAATAGCCATGAGGACATAACGCATCCTTTTTTAACGTCTTGCATAATATCGAACCAGTCACTTAGTTTCCCATTAACCCTTACACTCGCTTTGTTACCTGATATGAAATAGCTAATTACGAGAATTATTATAAATCATGAAATGTTGTTTTGGAATTATGCTCTCTAAATCTGAATCAGTGAAATTCCACTGATTGTCAGTGAAATTTCACTGATCGTAATAGCTGGAAATGGGTCACTGACCAGTAAAATAAAGACTTTTGACGGTTGGCAGCACTGCTCCATGTTAATTTAGCAGTCACAATAAAATAAGATTTTAATATGGTAGATCCAAACAATAATCATAGTAAAAGCTTAAAACCCATAAATGTGATCAAATTTAAAAAAGGTTAAAAGTTTTGATGATTCTGAAATGACAAGAAACCTCACATATTTCTTTACTCTCAAAAGTCGACTGTCATGTACACACCTGTTAATAAGTAAGTACTTTTTATACAAATTTAGAGTATATTTTTCCCGCACTTACTCCAGCACATTTACAGACCAATAATTATAAAAAAATTATTTAATTAAGAAATTATTTTACTACTTCAGGAAAAGAATAATAAAAACGCCTTACTGTAAAACTATAGAGGTTATGTCTCACATGTTTTACTGAAATGTTACTGGATTGATTAGTGCATAAGTCTGAAAAGACTGATTAATCAGTGGAATGTTTAACCACTAATTTAATCCCTGAATTTTTCACTGAATTGTATTTAAACATTGTGTAATTAATAGACTTTTTATGCATTTACAGCAAAAGTACGTTAGAAAACTTTATTACACATCCTTAATCAAAATATTTCCCATAATGATGTGTCTACAAATTGTTACGTTGGTTAAATATTTATTTGCAGCACTAAAATGAATTTATGCTACTGAATTCTTATTTTATTATTTTATATATTTTACATGCATTGTTTTTAAAAACGAATTATCTGTTTCAAAGATGTCAAAGAAGCAGTAGGTAAGAAAAGTTAAGTTATGGGAACATAATTTACACTTATGGACGCCCCATCAAAGGCATTTTGGCCTAATAGTTTCTGTCATTAACATATTGATAAAAACAAAAGCTTAGATATGATAATAGTACATCCACATAGTATATGCACGGAATATGCCATACTTCACAGCGGTTTTCCGTTCGCATTGTGGCACAGTGCGCACGCCGGCACGGCGTGTGCACAGGTGATGAAAAAATTATTATAAAAATAATCCACGTTCGCTCTGAACATGTCCCAAATGCTCAAATGCATACTTCAATTATGAGGTTCTGTTCTGTTATGCAGCTTTAATTGTTGATTAACTCCGTAAACCGGCCGAAATCGACCGGTTGAGTTAAACAGCGGGTAAAATATTTGGTCTTGATTTTGTCTTGAATGTCTTCAAGGCCATGATGTCTGGTTCCGTCTCACTAGCTAGACATTCGAGATATACAGACTTATCTTGCATTTATGGCTGTAGCTGTGCCAAGACAAGACCAGGTAGACTTTTCTTGAGACACGGAAGGATTATTTATGTCTTGGTTTTATTACTAGTGGCAGTGCCTGCCATTTCTAGATCGATCGAGTCCAAAGAGTTAATATCTGCTGAGGGTTGAAAATTTACAACCGATAAAACTTGTAATTTTGTAATAACTGTAATTCGGAACCTTTTAATCTCAACAAGTACAGGCATATAAAATTTTATATAAAAATATTAAAACTGTCATTTTCTATACAAGTATCTAGTGAACTGTTGGAGATAGGAAGAGATGGACAACATATTTAGATTCTCCACGAAAGAACGTAATTATTGCAGACAAACAAACTTATTAATACATACAAAATAAATACCATGGAGATAAATAGTATAAACATTCTGTAAAATTTAAAGCGGATTAGTGATGAACCTCGGAGGCCTTGGGAGCCTTCTGGCTGGTCTTTGAGTTATAAATCTCTCAGGTTCTTTCCAAATCAAGTAATCTTGTCTCAAGACGAAAATATTCGTCTTGAGGCATATAAATAGACTGATTCCCTCTCAACGAGCTAGACATACAGAATAACTTGAAATTTTCTTGGATTAATCTTTGTCCAAGACAAAATCAAGACCAAATATTTTTACCCGGGAGTGATTAACTCTCTCTAATCATACTTCAGAAGATGGTGGAACGCAAGATACTGACTAAATTAGGCTAATAGAGGATTAAAATCTTAATCAGAGTTAATGAAATTGGCCCTAAAACAAGTGAACACACTTAGGTTACACATATGTAACGATATTATGAACTCACATTAGTAATATCATACTTTTTCAAATTTTGTTATTTTTTTTTTTAACAAGCTTCTAATTGTGTTTTACCAAACAGTTTTTACTAGGTTATCTATCTCGAATTCAAATAATTTTTGCCAATAGAAATGTTGTTACAAAATATGGTTTTTTACAAAATTAGTTCTTCTTTGACACGCTTCAATTGTGTATAGTATAATACAACAGAGTTTATTTTTAATGGATGGTTTAATCTACCATCAATACAGATCCAGAGTACATTCATTAATTTGACGTGAGAGACCTTCATTGAATCTGCCAAGGGAGTGGAATGATCAACGGATAGAGTGCGGAATCTCGAGAGTGTTCTCCAGGAATCTAAAGTTCCACGAATGCACTCCAACGTCTTCGGAACGCTGGCGTTTGCTTGCGTTCACGTAAGTGGTTAAGGTTCGGGTCGTCGGATTGTAATTTCTCGGGCTCGTGATTAGTTGTTCGCACGTGTAACTCTGAGAATTTGAAAAAAGTAGCCAGTTAATAATTACGTCTCTGGAGCGTTGATGGTTAGTTACCCAAGGTATAGCCGCCCTTCAAAGTGTTTAAATTGCTAATGCTAATTCTCTGCTATATTATCATCCTGCAAGAACTATCTTAGCATATTACTAAATCTGAGGTCCCCTTGACTTAGTATCATGAATAAAAATACTAATTTTTTGAATGAACGGAAGTACTTCCCAGACTTAATGAATACGTCCAATAACTTCTGATCTCTTAGCTGCAATAAGGGGCTGCGCATAAATTACGTGTAAAATTTTCTTATTAAATTTTGAACCGCGTACCCCCCTTCTTTAAGGTCCATAAGTTCCCCCTCTCCCCTACTAGAGGTGATCCACAAATAACGTAAGAAGATTGGCAGGGGGGGGGGGTAAATCTAGTTGTTTCTTATGAATTAACAAACAAGTTCAACTTTCAACCAAAAAAGATGAATTTTTTACCCAAAAATTGTATAGTTGTATTTTCAACCAAGAAAGATTTTACAATCAATATAGAATAAAAATTTCATCCAGAATGTTAATTTTAACAAAGTAGTTTAACTTTCAACCAAAAAAGATGAATTTTCACCAAAACATTTTGTAGTTGAATTTTCAACCAAGAAAGATTTTGCTATCAATATAGAATAAAAATTTCATTCAGAATGTTAAATTTCAGAGCCAAAAATACGAGCATTCTACAAAACAGTTGAATTTTTAACCATATAATAGATTTTTCAATCAAAAGATGAATTTTCAACCCAGAAGATTAATTTTGTACTAGAAAAGACGAATTCTCAACAAAATACATATTTTTAACCGAATAATTACGTAATAAGTGGTTTTGAGCAGCCCCCCCACCCCCCCATATGTAAGACAGCATAGAAAATTCGTTTACCTACAAACCGCCCAACAGACTACGTAATTTATGAACATCTCCTACGATGAGATCGTTTACGACATGGGATTGAAATACGAAGTATTTGAATCCTAATATGTATCCTAATATATATCCTATATATATTTATAATATTATATATATATATATATATATATTTAAATAAAAGATTAAGCCTGGGGCATGTGTGTGAGTTGAGACGTCACTGTGTATTGAGTATTTTCATCCTGCAAATTGATACAGTTCTATCTCGAGTGACAACAGAGGCCGATCTTAATCGTCAAGTTAACTAGCAATCTTACTCTCCCTCTCTCTTTCTAAATGGGAAGATTTGACAGAGAGAAAGAAAGAAAGGTCTTAGGCAAATGATTTGATGGCGCGGCGGTGACCGAGCGCGATTAAGTTTAATTGGCTCGTAGTCTCGGCTGAATTGAGATTTATGAAGTAAATTCATTGTTTCGACTGGTGCTCGAGAGGACCACCAACACAGTTCACTCCTCTTTCCTCGCTTCCCTCTTTAGCGTTCGTCTGTCCGTCTGTCTCTCTGCTATCAAATAATGTCCCCTGCAACGAGCCTCATAGCATCTGACAGTCAAGCTACTGTTGCGGGTTGCCTTCGGTTGAAAAAGAGCAAATGAAATCAACTTCGAACGAGCGAACCATGGAAGAGCGCGAGGTGCTTTGCCTTACAGCCGTTGTCAACAAAGTCTCCTCACTCGATCTCTGCAGAAAATTATTGCTTGGACTTTCGCGAGACGTTAAACTCTAGGCACAGGTACTTCTTATATTGACAGAGAGCAGCTTATTATGGATAATATGCATTTGAATTCACGCACCATGTGCAGTTGTTAGTTGACTACTATGTCTCGACACTTCATATTTTTCCCCAGATTATTTTGTACAGCTGGGGTAAAGATAATTATGGGACTAACAAATATTTTAGGCGGCATGCCATTCCAAAGGTACTGTAGCAAAAATGGTTTATTGCGTATATACTCGATATGTAAACATTTCATGTAGAGAACTCTATGGACTTAGAGGTTCTGCGTATAGAAGAATATTTTGTTTTTGGTATTAAATAGCCTGTAATTAATTTTGTCGGAAGGTTGAATGAAGTTTGTATGTTTGCCCTCACAAATGAAGGATTCACCCACTGGCAGGAAATCGCTTAATTTCTTGGCTCATATGAGCTAGGCAACGGTGAATTTAATATTCGCAGAGCTCCTCGACGGTAGTTCTACGGACGGGTGAACGATAATGAGAGAGAATGAGGCGACTGTTGAGAGGAAGATAGAAGAGGTCGAATGACACGCAGAAATGATACACCGACTCCGCGTGCTGCTGTCTGATAACGTTGCATTACATGTCGGCGGAAGTAGGTTATATTCGGCACGGGACTCGAATTAGAGCAGCCTCACGAGAAGAGATACGCATGAACGCATAAACGCACGGCGCCACACGCCGATTCTACCTACCACATGCAAATTTCTTCTACTTTGCTACAATTCTTTTTCTCAGTCTAAATAACTTTGGACAATTTGGATTGTTTAATCTTGAAGCGAAGAAAAAGAATTTATCCGAAATTTCATATGACATCATTTTCATTCTTCCAAATAACCAAATAACATAAAATTCATATACACCCACCGCAATTTGCTACACGGAAAAAACTAACTAAACCAACATTTATTTGGAATTTATTGTAAGGATTATTATTAATGAATCACATAAATAAACCGTTGAAACAAATATATTACATATAAAGCTAAATTAAGAATGTTCGAACTCTGAATATGGCGCTAATGATATAGGATTAATTTTAAAATAAGGTTTGAAATTTAAAATTGATTTAACAGTTTACCTTACAATGAAACAGATTATAAGAGCCTGTTTGAATTGATGATAAGTGGAATTAATATCAGAACTAGTTTTCAAACTGTTGTAATTTTTTAAAACTTGAATAAAAACTTATTTTATTTCTCCGGATTTCTTACTAAGCAAACATTTGTACTTGAAGTTTTGATTTTATATGACATATGAATCTCATGACCTCATATTGTTAATTCAAAGATATTAAAATCCTTGAATCGAGCTTACAGTTGGCTATTTCAAGATTTAAAATTAGTTTATTCAAATATATTGTAGTTTTATTGATTTTATTTTTCAGTATTTTTCTGTTTGAACTACAAATTGTTTCCGTTTACAATCCGCAGTTCAACGAATCTTCGTGTGACAGAAATTTCAATTTTCCTAAATCTTATTCAGTGCAAAAATAATGACGCGAAATTCAAATTAGGTGAATCAGAATTCTTTATTTGAATTCCGCGTCATTATTTTCATGCTGAATGTGCTTTAGGAAAAACGAAATTTCTTTCACATGAAGATTCGGTAAAGGGGAGATAATGGTGGTTTTGTGGCTATTTGGAAGATTGAAAATTATGTCAAATGATAATTCGGATACATGCCAATTGTGGCAAATATTAATTCGTACAAACATAAAAGTATGGCAAATGACAATTTGAAGAAATAATAATTATGCCAAATGATCATTCGTGGAAATAGAAATCCAGGAGCCTGAGGATTGGTGTTTTTTGATATTCGCTTAAATTCTCTTTAAAAGGGCGGTCACTGATCTGGAAAACCGGGACTAAGTCTGCAATTTTAAGCACCAGGCAAAAGCCGGGAATTTTTTGAAACCCTGGAAATTTGCAGATTTGTTGTTACTTTTGCAATAAATATGATCTCGCTCTTAGAAAAAATGTGTGTTGGAATTATGCTCAGTGTTAACATCTATCTTCATTAAAATATCAGAGATCATTTTATATTTAAGATTTTAAAGTTAAATGCTTCGTTCAAAAATGAATGTTTCTTTTATATCATATGTTTAGGAATTTAAAGCTTGTGTTGATGGATCGTTTAACTATTTTGTTGAACATTCGTCTTTTTATAGATAGCAAATTCATCTTTCTTGGCTGCAAACTCAACTCTCTTCTAAAACTCTTTTTGGCTTGAAAATTCAACTATTTGGTTGAAAATGCAACTGTCTTTGGTTAAAGTTCAATCTTGTTTGTTTAAAAATGTGTTGAATTTAATTGAAGATTCATCTTTTCGGGCTTAAAAATCAAATATTTTCTGAAAAGTTCGACTTTTTAGGTAAAAGAAATCAACTCTTTTGTTGAAATTCGTCTTTTTGGGCTGAAAAATCATCTTTTTTTGGTTAATAATTCCACTATTTTGTTGAAAATGTAATATATTTCGATTTGAGATCTTTGAAATATGGCACCTACATTAATGTTATTAAAAAGAATTTATTACCCTATTTTATTCAAGAATCACGCTATTTCTCCTGTTTTGAGACCATTTAGGGGCTGTGAATTCTGAAATCCCCTTTGCAATAATTTACATTATATATTTTACCTTGGAATTCCATGATGTTAATTTCTAGAATTTTCGTAGAATTTTTTTTTGAAGCTAGAGTGGCCACACTGTATGATCTTTATAAAACCAAATTTCACATTTTTTTTATCAAAGTACCAGAAAACGTATCGAAATTCTAGAAAAGACCAAAATCAAAGGAGATATTACTATTTCACCATGCATATTCTTACTCTAAATTTCACCTAAGACATGGTAAAATTTAAACCATTTTTGTCCTAACTTGAAAAAATTGCATATAAAGTTATCTTAAAAATAAGCCCAAGAACAATGGACAATGTGAAGTATTTCGAGGGATATAACAAATTTACGAACATACCGAAATTCCCACTTCTATTGTGACATCTTTTTACGCAAAAGTAGCTCAATGACTTCGCTTCGTGCTGATCTTTTGTCTTTGCTGCTTTTTATAAAGATTATACGCATTTTAGCTAATGCTAAGGAAACAGTCGCCCCAATCCCCATGCCCACCCGTGTGGAAAAATTTCGTGGCGCTGTACTGTTTCTGTCTAGTCCGCCTTGAGTCGACACTGGCGCAACACAGGCTGACTGCCCAGTGGCTAGACTGGGATGTAACGCTCGGATCGACTAGTTTCTAGACTATTTACTATAAGATCGGCTATTTTGATAAAAAATAATTAATAATTAAATAATACAATGATTTTTTATGCCATAAAAGTTCAATATATAGATTTTGCAGTTCATTAAAAATATAAAAAAGTTTGGTACACAAAAGATTTTGTACACAAAAAAAATGAAAAAATGTGTATCCGCAAATCTCTTGTACATACGCCGGGTGTCGAACTTTTGATGTAACTTTCTATTATATTGTTGTAAAAGAGGAAAGGCGGGGAGAAGTCAATTCAAATTTGATGGAATATTTTAATGTCATCGGGAATACGTATTTATGCAAAGATTTAAGTCGATTGGGTATATGGAAGTATACCAAAATGATAACAGAAGATTTCAGCCTAACATACATAACCATACATACCCGCATAGCAAGTCAAATAAAAGCTTGTAAAAAATGAAGAGTACTTTTAAAATCTCAGAACTCTTTTGAATACACTCGAGTCATTTAAATCTCTTCGAACGTAAAAATCGCAGAAAATACACTAAATCTCCACAGATCCTGGAAATTATTTAAAATATGTAAAAACATTTAGCTACTTCTTTTTTTGAATGGAATATAAGAAATATTATTCACAACGAGCAACAAAATATTTTCTGAAAAGAAGACGTTTAGTTCTCTGAGAAGTGTGAGTGGTCCAAAATAAACTTGTTTTCTCGCGACTCGACAGCATCCCCGAGAAGGTCATCGGGATCGCCATAGATCTCGACACACCCAGGTTACGGAGGTGTCTTCGATGGCCCAAGACATAGTCTCAAAAAGGAGGAAAGATGACGTTAGGTCAACGAAACCAGACAACCGAGGCTGGTTCTACTTTTTTCAATCTTTTTTCTCGAATCGCCTTTTTTCCTGTCAGCCTCTCTGAACGAAGATCTCGAAGAAAGTCCTTTCGACCTCTCAATAATATCTCCACAGGCTCGGAATGCAATCTCCATAAAACAGCTTCCGTGGACGATAAGCGTCTCACAAATCTGAGTTAGGCTCGCGTCTTCTTTCTCTTTCGTATCTTCAGTCTGTCTACCTCACTCTTATTTTATATCGCACGTCCATTCTTTCCTCTTTAGCCACACGCCAGTACGATGGCATATAGCAAGTTGAGTTTACGAAGATCGTTTTTGCGAAAGAAAAGACATGAGTGTAGTTCTAGAATTGCTCAACAGAGTGCGTCAACTTAGATTCGGAATAGTTCCAAGTTCCACCCATAAAGCAGTATTTTCCAAAATGAGGTTATTTTATCTCTACAAGTCCATTTACCAAGTAAATAGAATTCAAAAGGTGAACGTCACGGAAGGTCAGTCAATGATAATTGCAATCTAAAAGAATCGATCTATGAAAATCCTCCTTTAAAATGACATTGCAATGTCGTAGTCTACTTTCTCTGTGAATTGACTACCTTTTTATTTTCATTGGCAAGTTTACTGATAGGCTAACTTTACAATAAAACTTTATTTGCCCAACGTGAAGAAATCTGGTAATTAAGAGCTAATCAAGCATCCTAATGAAATGCTCACAATGTCAACAACGGGCCCTTATAAGGTATACCAAAGACCTTGTCGAAGACCACCTGCAGTGAATGAATGTCTGCAAGAGATCATCTTATTCTAACGACAATGACATCCACTATCTGACTATGCACTCAACGAAAACGGTGTGGAATAAAACTCATCGTCAAACATTCCTGAGCAGTCTTCGCGCCACATTATCTCGATTTTCGCGATCTTCGTGGACGAAGAAGTAGCAAAAAGGCCATTCGATTCGTGAAAACGATTTCGCGAACACTTTGACGTAGAGAAAGGAGGCATTCCTACGTGTTTGCTTGCTGCAATCTTCCCAAACTCAAGGAACAAGAATTTTGGAAAGGAACGTCTTCTGTTTTGATGAACGTTATGACTTTAGTATCGTAAATCTGCCTTGGTGTAAACATATTTCATTTTAAGTGAAAGGAAATGAAGATCTCAAAGTGAGAAAACAGAACTTGGTCGATAAACATACATGTATGAGAAATGGACAGCGTAAAAGCCCATGTGGAAATTGTATAAAAGTACCCCAGTACTGGCAAAACCCCTAATGAGTTATTGGCCAGTAGTTCAAGTCCAGTGCCAGTAGTAAATTTTCGCCTCTAGGGAAAACGATGTTCATTGAATTCCAAGAAGTTCTCTAAATCTTAAAAAAAAATTTAATCATGGGCTCATAATAAGAGTTTTCCTTCAGTCTATTTTTTCGAAAATGTGATAATTACACCATGATACTGTCTGATATACTCTTCTTACGTTCCGCAACACTGATTTAACCCGTGTCACTGATCAATCTCTCTAGCAAGCACCCCAGGCGAAGAGTATCACAAAGCTCTCCACGCGGGCCCATTAATATCCAAGGTCTCTCGTTTCATGCGTCTCTCACTCCACTGACGTACTTCATCATGTATTTCTTATAAACTATTTTTCGCCACACTTCTCTCTCCTGACATACCACTTTAGCTTCCTTCACGTCCATACATTTTCTCACGCAAGCTCTTGTGTTTCTGTGGCTTTTTATATCTTTTCGATTTAGATTCTCATTCACACATTCCCACCATTCTTGCATCGGTCTGCCTCTGGGTACGCTACCATTTATTTTACCTCGATATGTCAATTGTTCATCTTTCCTTCTACCAAAATGCCCAAACAATCATTCTTTAAGAATCCTCTCATTACTGACTCTGTCCATTAGCGTTTTACCGCATACATAGCGCAGGAATGACATGCCGAACGTGTTAACTTTAGTCTTATCCTTTTCTTAGAAAGTCCATGGCTCGCTGCCGTACAGCACAGTGGGTGCAAGTACAGAATTATATATTGCAATTTTAACTTCATTTGCTATATTTTTACTTCTGGTAACTACCAAGATACACGTACTTATCAACTTGTCCTATCTTCTTATCATCTAAGGCAATGTTGCATACTGTTTTCTCACACTTTCCTTCAAACAACATAATTTTTGTGTTATTCACGTTAATTTTAAGGCCTATATTTCTCATGCTAGTATTTAGTCTGCTCAACATTCTCTGTAAGCCTTCGATTGACTTTGCTATAAAAACCTTATCTTGTGCAGAAGCTAACCCACGCACCTTCACTGTCCCGAGATCCACACCTTGTTCGTCGAAGGGAGCCATTCTTCAACACTTATCCATGAATATGATAAGCAGCCAAGAGGACATAACGCATCCTTGCCTAACTCCTTGCCTTATATCGAAGCAGTCCCTCAGTTGTCCATTTACCCTCGCACTAGATTTGCTACTTCCATTTATTGCTTTTATTGCTTTCAGGAAATATCCACTGACTCCGTACTCTGTCACGACTTTCCAAAGTTTACTTCAATCCACCTTATCAAACGCTTTTTCTAGGTCAACGAGTGCACAGAAAACTTATTGTTTACCCACAAACTTTTTTCTGTGATCTGTCTCAAGCTAAATATCTGATCCGCGCAAGATCTTCCTCGCATGAATCCACATTGGTCCTCTTAGATCTTTTCTTCTGTTATTTTCACTGCCCTATTAATAAGAATTTTTGAATATCTTTTGCCTATGGTACTTAGTATGTAAGCTGATACACTCTAATTCTTAGTTGCTTTTATCTCCCTTTACATTGTATATTAGAACGATAATCGCCTTTTTCCAGTGGGCCGAGTCTAAACCTCCGAACAATCCGTACACTTATACATAGGTACGTACGTTAATAACACGGTTGAGTCTAAACGAACGGACATTGCAAGGAGAAAGAGGACCTGGAAAGTGGAAGGGGACATGGGTTGTATTCGAACATTTAGCGTAACGTTGCAATATTTATATAGTTATTTTGAAACATGGGAATAAGAACATGATGATTAGCTAAAGTTCATGTTGATTTACGCGTCAAAATATGATAAAGTCAATGAAAAGAACAAACTACAAAATTTACAACCTCAGAGAAATATGCAAACCCTTTATTTAATTGAAGGGAAAACCAATTTCATACAAAATTTTCAGAGCGCAAAGGTTCCATATCCTGTTTATTTGTTATACTTATAAACTAAAAGGTTTGAGCTTAAAATTCAATAATTTATTATAAAGCATCCGTAGCTTTTTCAGGCTTTAATATTTCATCAGTACCCTCTAGTTATTCTTCGCGGAAACAGATAAAAAAAGTTATTCTTCAGTATCTGTTAATCTCTTTATGAACGAACAATGCATTTTTTAATAGTCTTTCTTGTAAAGTTTTCATAAACCAAGATGAAACACGCTTATTCTGGCCCTTGAAGTTTAAGCGAAACCTGAAGCAAGATTAAACTTTAAAGACTGTCACCTTCGAAAGAAGATTAAAGAGGATGACTTTGATTTGGTGGTAGCTATCGGTCTGTACTCTCTTAGGCTGATTTATTCGAAGATACAGGATTATCGCTACCCTTACTATATTTTTAACTGTATAAGAATATCTACAACATATATAATGCATTGGCTTTATAGCAGGACATCGAAGGATACCATGTGTGGTTTACGAAACACTTACATCTGAGCCTGGAAGCCCGAAGCTTCTCTGGTTTCAACCTTCTCACTACCACCGAAGCACCTCCATATAGGCTTTACGAAATTTATCACGTCGAGGTCGTGAATGGCGAACTTTCTACGCCTACGTTAGTCTCTCTTCTTCCGATGGGAAAGTGCCAAAAGCTAAGGTGCATAAAATTGAAATCACATGAAATACGATACGCTACAAGCAACCGGCGAGTTTCTCATTATAGTATTACAATAAAACGGCTGCTTTATTGTCACATATTTACATCATATTTCCATATTCCTATTCTTATATCATTTCCTCATTTGCAATTCTGCTTGACATTCATTAAACATTTTTGTTGGGAGTTTTTTCCTTGGAGATAATTCAACGGCTTACAAGCACCAATTAAGACATCTGTTTGAGATTCACTCTGGATGAGATCATAAACGAAATGTGTCTGTTTTGTCTCACAATGGCATTTTACGCATCCGATTTCTTAAACGTAAAACAAGAACGCCTGTATAATATTTCAGTTCACACACAAGCTACTCTGAACTAACATTCCTTTTTAATAGTCTGGATTTATGTTCAACTACTCGTCTCAAAATGTTGAAAATGCGAATGCACGTACGTATCGTAAGAAACCAACCTATAAGGTCATCGTGCTGTTGTCCCCCTTCGGTCGTTCACTCTTTAGTGAAGAACCCTAAAACCGAAAATCTCCTATTATGGAATTAGTAAGATGATAGACCCGTCAATGAAGGGGCGCCGTTCCAGCTCATTGCTGCGCGGCACGGCTCCGGTCTTTCGGGGAACAGAAGAAAGAAGACTGCTGAGGATGGCTGAGGAGAAGAAGGAAAAAAAGAAGAGTTTAGCCTGACCCATAAAAACGTCAAACTTCCCCTAACCTAGAGAAACGTCTTCATTACAAGACTTGCTCCCATCATAACATACTCCTTGGGGAATATCAAGAGCGAGATCCCTCTCTTACTACGTAACAAACCTCATCTTTCATTCACAGAAGCTCAAATTGCACACCAAATATTTGCGACGGTGTTGAATGTTAATGTTCTATTCAATATTTTGTTAATGTTTCACAAAGTTTTAATTTTCAAGTTGGTGTGCCATAAGACAGGTTACATCATAGTCGAATTTACGACAATGATATTTCTGAATTTATTGTATAGTACAGGGGAACAACAGGTCTAGCTCTCTTCTAATAAACAATTGATCCAATATTAGCGTAACAAAAGTAATTTTTGATAAAAAAAACAGGTTGTAAAATGTTTATGTTCAATTTACAGTTTCTATGGACGATTAGCATAAGCACATTAGGCATTCATAAGTGTGAATAGAACCGAGGCAACATACATAGTGAAGAAGAATCCTGAAATTGGTGTACCTTAGAATAGTTGGCATTTAATTCAGTAAAATTTTTCTGGATGCGAGAAAAATTGATCTGAATTTAAGTACAATTTTTCCGAACTTAAAGTTAAATTCTGAACAAATGTTGCTTAAATCCAGACAATTTCTTTTCAATTGATTTTAAATCAATTTTAAGGTGCAATCTTTGCGAAATATTTGTGGCTCCTGGTATTATTGACATTTTATCAATTAATTACAACGAAAAAATGTTAAATGAATAGTCTGATACATCTTATATTAAATTAAATTATATTTGAACGGGCTTAATTTAAGTCAAATATGGGCCTTATTTAAGTTCTATGGTGGGTAGTCTTAAGTTCTATGGTGGCGTGGTTTAAGTCCTATGGAGGCCAATTTTAAGGCTTCCATCCTAAGTTAGTTTATAGCGGAACTCATCTTCTTTATATTAAATTTTGAAACAAACCGATTTGTGTGCTTGAATCAATACTTTTTCTATTTACAAACTATTGTCTGTAAGAATGTTCATAACATTTCTCTTGGAAATGATTTAAAAAATCCGAGTTTAATTTCAATTTCTAAGGGACCGATAACTATAAAGAATATAAAACCATATGAATGGATTTTTTATGATAGATATTAGTGGCTTTGGGACAATTAAGAAGTATTTGTGAACTCTTCTCATTAAAATGAACGATCGACTCTTTTTAATAGACTGGATTCGCCGACAAGGATTAAGACACAACCAAAATGAAGAGAAACAGTATTATAACGTTGTAAAGGCCTGCCACACGCACAAAAATATGAAAGATAGAAAGAATAAGAGAGAAAGAAAGGAGGCAAGCTGGGAAGAGGGGGAAGTCGAAGGCTCTGTTAATAAAGAAGTCGACGTTTTAATACCGGCGCTCAACAGGGCCCCGGCATATGTGGCTTTCTTCTTATCTCTCTCTTGCAGTACGGCGACTGAGAAGTAGTGAAGGAAAAAAGCGGTTATAATTAAATCGTGCAATCAACCGGCTAATTTGTCCTCAAGCGTATTAATAAAACCCGGCCCGCCGCGCTTGCATGCCTTACTCTCTTTCCTGTCTTTCCCGTCCGTATATGTACAATGTACCTCGAGATGTACATACAATACATACCACTTACTATTTTTAACCTTTTAACTTTTCCTCTCCCGGTGCTCCTTCTTTTCAAGTGTCTTGCAATTTTTGGCTAAGTGGACATGAAATTAATCCTGTTTAATTGTGTTTACAGTAGGTCTATTTTGGTCAAATTGAGGATCTATATTGAGTTTTCTCTCTACTTGTATAAGCAGTTTATCCATGTTTAAAGGGATGAGAGTACATTTTACATTCGACTGCATTTAACTTGTTCTCCAGTTTGAGATTAGCAATTGAAAAGTCAGCTTTTAGATTCGGAAGTACTAAAATCCGTATGCTTTGTAATTTAGCATATCTTCATCGCAATACAATGTCCCTCAAATTTAAGATGATAAAATTCAAAATTATATAAATTTGAGCGCAATAAAGTTGACTTAGATGATTGGATGCTATGTGAGCTGTGTAAAAATCAACGAATTGTCGAAACTCACCGGAGGCGACAAAGAGGCGATGGTTGTCGTTCGAAGACGACCGGTTTTGGGCCGTCCGCTCAATTGAGCGATACGCGAGTGACCACACACGTTTGCGCAAGCGGCCCGCCGCGACGAGCATACAGTAGGCAAGTGGGTATGCCTTTCAACTGCCGGTAAGTAAGGCCGGTACGACCGATAAGAGCGAGTTTAACACGCGCTGCACATGCTCGCGTATTATCTTTCTTTACAGGCCAGACCCACCGAGTATCTGTGTGTGCGTGTATGCTTGCGCCTACTAGCAATTCAGAGCAACTTACTGTGTAATCCCAAACCTGTACAAGTAACCGGAATCAATGTTGATAAACCCACCACAGATCATCACCAATTTTGCATTTTATTTTCAGTCTTTATTCATAAAATTTCATTGGAGAAAGAAGGTTCAGTGGGACTTGTCGAAACTATTCTACTTTTTAATGTAAATTTCTTATTCATCTGCAGAAAAAAATCGGGTTTGACATTCCATTCTCTGGTTTGAGAAATATTTTACAGTTGTGACTTCTGTTTAGAGATAATTTTTGGAGAATATGAAACGTTTTCTTCACCTGTTCTAAATTCATAATTCAGGATCTTTTTACAGATTAAAATATACCTAGGGTAGATAACGTAACGTATTCACCTAATTTCCACTTCACTATCACTGCACATTCAATGTGTGAAAGTGAAGGGAGAAAGTTACATAATCGACCCCAAGGAAAATGTGACTAATCTAGTTATTTTCGTTTTTTCTCACTAGTTCGCTACTTAGTTTTAATTTTAATTAGATCAAAACACTCAAAGGTGAAATTCAAAGCGAAAAAATGTAAATCCCTTTAATTGAGAACATTAAAAATTGAATACTTTCTCATTGATATGGAATTTTAATCCAGTAAATTTTGAAATTCAACAATTTGTTGCATAGATCCTGTAAGCTTATAAATCATTTTTTTTAAATTGCAAGCCCTATTTGGACATGTTTAAGAAGAACACATTCACAATCGAATAATTTTAAATTCAATCATTCATCAAATGAATAATTTCATATTTCGACTTTTTTAAAGGATAAGACTCCATCTCGCAGAGACCAAATGAAAATGTGCTAACTCGTGGCAACAAAGTGAAAAGGTGCTAACTCGCGTAGCAAACTCTCGAAGCTTCAAAATCCGATTTAGATTGTATTGTGGACATCAGCGCCCTCAACTCTGTAGCACTTTTTCATTTGGTATCCATGAGTTAGCTCCTCTTTATTTCAATTCTCCGAGATGGAACCTCGTCAGTATGAGATTTATGTGTAGAATGTTTATAAAATTCCCATGGAAAAAAATTGTAAAATTCTTGGAATTCCAAATTCGAGATTAGTAACAACCCTCTGAAATAAAAAATGGAATGAAAAAGTTTTATATAAAAAATTTCATCGAATAGTAACAAAAAAATTTGCCCGCTGTGCCAGCACATTCTCATCGCGCGCCGCGCGCGCACCTCGCAAGTTTAGGTGCGCCTAGGGCGCGCATCTGTTGGATCTCGCGCTTTGCGCTAAATTATGTATGTACCTCACGCTACGCGCTCGGTCTTTGTACTTGCCCCACATTTGTGCACAGACCTTTCGAAATTATAGGTCAAAGCATCGATAACTGTAATTTGGTGATTGTGAATTCTCTTTTGTTAAAGCTCCTTCGGCTTTAACGAACACATTCTCGTCACGTATCTCGTGCTCCGCACTCAATTTTGGCCAAAATGCAAACTTTTCTACATGTCAAATGTATTTTATATTTATTTCTACATCTCAGTCCGGAACTGCTTATTCAGATATTGCAAAATAAAGTAGAAATTTTATTTTTCACGATGACTTTGATATTTGTTCTTTATTTTGCATTAATTTGTATTCTCAGCTACCCTGAAAAATGTATCATTTCAATAAATTTACCTTATTACAATTCATAACATGCATTAGTATTGCAACATATGTATTTTCATTGTCTTGTTTTTTTAATTAAAAAAAGGTGCGCATCCTATAAAAAAAATGTCTTATTAAACATTGTATTGCAATTTGTGTCGTTTTTCAATAAATTTAATTTGTTTATTTGCAAGGTTATTTTTCACGATTCAATCCAAAAATACGCATGCTAGCGTAAAGTGGTTCTAAGCAAATTTTGTAGATATAATTTAGGCAAAAAAAATTGGTTAACAAAATGTTATTACAGCTTGTGTCATTTTTCAAAAATTTTAATTTTTTTATTTCTAATCTTATTTTTTACGATTAAAATAAAATCCACTCGTCCTTCTGAAAATGATCAATAACAAATTTGTAGGTCCGTCTTGGGTGAACAAATTTTGTCTATTAATTTTTTTCGCACCTTGTGTCGTTTTTCAACAAATTTTCTTTTCAATGTTATTTTTTACGATTAAACCCAAAACTACGCGTCCTATCAAAAAATTTGTAGCTCTAGTTTTGGTTAACAACTTTTGTTAATTCATTTTTTTCATGGCTTGTGTCGTTTGTCCAAAAATTTAATTTTTAATTTTACTGTTTACGATTAAAAAAAAAATTACGCGTTCCACCAAAAAATGAATTATAACAAATTTATATATAATTTTTGGGTGAATAACTTTTCTCAAATAATTTTTTTTGTATTTTGCGTCGTTTTTCCAACAATTTACTTTTTCATTTTTAAATGTTGTTTTTTACGAATAAAACAAAAACTACGGGTCCTATTAAAAAGTAATTTATAACAAATTTGTAGATCTTTTTTAGGTGCACTATTTTTGTCTCTTCATCTTTTTTCGTATCTTGCATCGTTTAATCGAAAAATGAAATTTTTGATTATTTTTGTGCGATCATTTGAATTTTCGATTTTTCAACAAAATTCAAAAAGTTGTTATGATAATCTTGTAGGGCTTTTAAAAAAGAATGCTTTCCTTCTCTTGACTTTTTTTCATATCGCGCGTTGTTTGGCTTAAAATTTTCATTTTCGTTTGTGTTATTGAATTTTGCAAATGCTATAACTCTGATAATTTTCTTTTCAGCAAAACAGTCGAAAAAATAAACGGTTCGATTTTCCGATTACTACAAATAGACGTGCAGACATGCAGACAGACGGACAGACACATTCGTAAAAACCTGTTTTTCGGGTTCCGCCGCCCTCACACCGTGCACATTTGCCAGATTCGGGGGGGCGGGGGGTAAATTTTACACAAATCTAATACCTTCTCTGCTGAGCACGTAAAAATTCGAACTCTTTATTCGAGAATCGTACTCTGTATTCCTAAAGAAAGAATTTTTTCAACATTTAAATGTTTGATAATTTTTTTGCAATGTCTTTAAAAATATTATGCGATTTTTTTGTAATTTCATACGATGAACGCGGCTTTTTAAACCTTCTAAAGTTAGGTCGATCCAAGTCGACTCATGAAGTAGCTGAACGACCTTCGAAATGGGCAGAATGCAGAATGTCCATAATGATGGTAATCTAACAATAAGACAGAAGACACAGAAACTAGATTTCTGGGCGTGTTAGTAGAGCAGAGTGGAGTAGAGTCCCACGGGGTCCGTATCGAATGCTAATTAAACGGGTGTCGACTGTATCAAAATACCTAACGGCTGTGCCGCGACGACTATAAGCGATCAGTAGAGTCGAGCCAGTATAGTTTTCGGGGAGCCACGGGCCCTAATGTATGCCAGTGGGCTAGCACGGTGGTCCCGCGGCACCGTGTGGGTGGTCCACGTCCTCCTGCCAGGCACTCCCCTATGCTATGGGTACTGCTATGTGCACTATATACATACGCTCTATAAGCTCCATAAGCTCCACACGCTTCTCGGTACCCCCATCACCCCATCGCCCCATCGTCTCGTTCTCTTCATGAAGTCATGTCCCATATCCCACCGAGGGATGTGATGTGGTCTCCTTGTCGATAAAAGAATTGCGAGTGAGACGAGATTCAAGAAGCTCTCCACTCTCGACTCTCGTGTCTGCGTTCGTCTTTATACGCGCTTCCGTGAACACTAAACATTTTTCGCCACATGTTCCCTCGGATCAAGCACAAGTCATTCGGATCAGAATGTTATGGCTCGCCCATAACAAAGTTAAAGAGTCTGCAAAAGAAGCATGATATATGACTGATATAGGCTTGCTTTTTGTGTAAGGATTGTGTGAATCTGTATTTGTTTATACATAGAGGTAGGTACCTACACCATACATACAGGTCGGTTTATATTGTTTAGCGATCAACGATTATTGATTCAAAACTGGTTTGTAACTTCAGAGATTCAGTTCAACCGAAATAATTACTGTCTTTCCGTCCATCCTTCCGTTTATATTGAAGTCCTGCGTTTCTAGTGACTTTTGAATGATTTTTTACTTATATATATATATATATATATATATATAGATCGGAAGAGCGTC